>APFE031248396.1:52461-106219 GCA_000404065.3 Pinus taeda
TCCTGCTCGATGACTTATTTTTGTTTCTGTTCTGGGACCGTCCTCATACAGACAAAGCATCACCATTTTGGCTCTCCATATTTTTCCATCTCATCTCCTCCGTCGGCAAGGATGAGACTATTTCATCAAACTGCAAGGCAATTGCATTACTACCTATTGCAATAACCAGACTATCCCACGAATATGGTAGAGAACATAACAAACTAATGCACTTATCTTCATCTGAAATTTTAATATCAACAGAAGCTAATTGACTTACCACAATATTAAATGGGTTCAGATGCTCGGTCACTGAGTCTCCATGTTTCATCCTCAGGTTATACAGCTTTTTCCGTAGGAACAATTTATTCACCAGAGACTTAGATTGGTACAAATTCCCTGACTTGTCCCACAAAGCCTTCACTGTAGCTTCCCCTGATACATTCAACAATACTGAATCTAAGACACACAATCATATTGTGTTCTTTTCCTTCCAATCCAACTTCTTCCATTCTTCATCGAACACTCCCATTGGTTTAGTACTCGGATCTACCACGATTCATTGATCTTTATCCACCAATAGATCCTCCATCTTGAGTTTCCACAACTCGAAACCCTGAACATTAAATTTCTCGATCTCTATCTTTCCACTGCTCGCCATCTTCTTTCACCACGAGAATCGATCTCGCAAATCTCCCACTAAATAGGGTCCACCACAGGCCTGAATGAAACCCCTTAGCAACAAAGGTGTCCCCTTGAAGCCAAAATAGATTTGATACCAAATGTAGGTTTTAACCTCGTACACAAATTACTTGCATACGAATTCTAGAACACATAAAATAAACAATGTGACAGCATAACACATAAAACACATATACACAGATATTTTCCCCTGGATCCCAAAACCGGATTACCAGCTTGATTTTCCATTATGTTCCTTTTAATGTTATAATACATAGTTATACATGCCGAAACATTGAGTACCATGGACCGAAAACCATTACATCCAAAATCGTGGACCGAAAACCAACGCGTCCAAAAACATGTGCGAAAATCATGCACAAAACCATAGGTGGGTCTACCAAACCTAACATAGGTTCCAAAACGAAAATTTTCCAAGGCGCTACCCCAGAACCCATAGAGTGGCGTTACCTGCACCCCTCAAACCCCATGTGACTCCCCCCGCTACGCAATTGGTGCAACGAAGGGGGGACTCCACCCCCCTCTAACCCCCGGGTTAACTACATGGGCTAGTCATGGAAAGAATGTAAAACAACCCAACAATGACTGTTTACATTCTACTATTGACACTTGGTTTTTCACTTTACAACATGTTTATAATACAATCTTCACATGTACCCATGTGATACAAAAGTGGGCTTGAGTAATCCATACAAGACATCACTAAGACTCGGAAAATTGTGGGAACACTAACTCGTTGACATCCTCTTGGTGATTGATGGTAAAGAACTGATGCCAAAATTGGTAGTCTGTTATGGTGTCTATGTACTCCGTGGTGACATCCTTCTGAAAATGAACTCTTTCCCCCATTGCATCTGGGTACACTGATTTGGGACCTCTGTTCAAATATTCAAAATCATGTGCATCATGGTCTTATGTGTATCCAGACCAACAACGTAATGGTGCATAGTGTCTACGCTCAACTATAAGTCCACGTTTGTGGCTATGCGCTTCAACTCCTCGAATTCCATGTACGATTCCAATCGGACTTGGTTATTTTGTTTCACCTCAGTGAGTGTGCCAATGGATGTGACCACATGCATGCACATAATGACATCCATGCTCTTGAACACTCGTGCACGTGAAGCTTGTAAGTTGGTGATGAGCTGTGGGAGTTCCTCATAGTTTTGGATTTGACTCTGGATGCACACCTTCAACTCCACTTCCTTTGGCTTCATCATCTTTGGAAAGTACAACGGGGCTCCCTTCTACCTCATTGTCCATATCTTCTTGTGATCGACAATAGTGTGTATGTATGACAAGATGTGTGCTCTCCTAGCACGCCACTGTTGCCAAATGTTAAGACAGACAACTGACTTATGCATGGTGACAAACCTAAAGTAAAAGCTCTGCATGATTGTCTCGAGAGATGATACTTCCTCAAGTATCACTTTCTTCAATTCTACTTCGGCAGATGTTGTAACATTCTCTTCTCCCTGTTTGTTGGCTTGTAGCTCCTTAGCCATGCACTCGTTCTCAGCTATAAGAAATCTAGCACTTGAGCTGGTGGCTTCAACATATTCCTTTGTAGCATTGGCCAATGTAGATGGATTTTTGCGCACATCAAACACGATCACTCGTTCTTCAAACTACACAGGGGATACATGAACATCCAAAGTGGGTACTCTGCACGAATGCGCAACTCTGTGTTATGACTTGTCGAAGGATATGTTGTGCATATCCACTTCCAAATTGTCCTCAAGGATTTCAATGTCTCCTTGATTGCTTGGGACTTTCTCTTCTCCTAGATCTAGTGAAGCCGGTGGAGTGACCTCTTGGCCCTTGGGCATGAGATCCATATCATAATCTTGCTCTAGCTGAACCACATTCGTGTCCATCTATTCTAACATCTATTCAATCTCCTAAGCGAAGTCGTCCTCCTGCGACTGCTCACCCTACTTGCTATCTGACAGCTGTTCGGATGAATCAATAACCTATATGGGTGCAATTTCATCAATGTGTGCATGTTGTGCCTTCTACTTTTCTTGTTCCTACTGCACTTCCTTCTCTCTTCTACATAAATCTTGTTCTTCCCTTAGTTGTTTCTTCAACTACCACAACTCCTTTTCTTCCTCCTCTAGCTTCTGCTTCTCCCTCTATCTTTGCGCAATCCTTCTGTCGCAATGCCACCTCTTTGCCTCAATCTCCAAAGCTATTCTTAATGCAAGTGGTTTTGCTTTAAACTTGCAGCTTTGCCTTGCCCCTATTCTATCGAAAACCTTCCTCTTGCCTTTGTTAAGCACATGACTACTGCCTTCTATTGCTGCTCTCAAAGATGATGCTACCTTCTATGCTGCTAACCACTCTACATCCATTATGACCAGTTCATTGAGCCTTGATAAGTAATAATAGTATCCCCATGGGTCTTCCTAAGGCTAATGACATGGCCCGTGGATCCAAGGATGATACACTCTCATACCATGGTCTTCTACCAAGCGATGCGTGTCATATGGATTGAAACTTTTGGTGTTGAAGGTGAATCTCTTGAATTCGTCCATCTCGACCTTAGTATTCTTGAGATTATGGATCTCATACAACTCGATCCCAAAGGAAGAGCGGGCCAAGGTGCCTTCTTCTTCCTGTGCAGTCTTGCTGACAACCCTATTGAGATGTGGTATGCAACCTCTTGCATGACTAGCTTATCCATGGAAAACTTTGTTAAAACATGCAGAGCCTTCTTTTCACTGTACATTTAGATGAAGGTTCCAAGGGGTGAGGCATACCAATTTGTTATGTTAACCAATGCCTCCATCATTGCTTGTGACATGCAAGGCAGATCCAACTCAAAGATCATCCTATATGCTGGGGTGACGAGGTGGTCTAATAGATGTATTATAACTCCACGGAAGTTGCACTCAGAGAACAACCTGTAATAGGTGTGCACAGAGGTTTCTGAAGGTGTCCATGCCCAACCCAATCTAGGGAACTACTGATAGGCATGGATTGCATCAAGTATGTAAGAAGACATGAAGAGATTTTCTTGCTGACCCTTGGGTGGATTTTGAGCATCTGTTACTTATCCCTTTAGTTGGAGAGCCAACATGTCAGACCAATTGAAAGGTCTTCCTTCGTTTGCCAGATGATCTGACATAATCACCCAACTATGTAGCAAAGTTTCTATACTCTTCTAGCCATATACGCGACATGCAAAGATGAACAAGATATGATAAGCCTTCCATAGTATCCTTATCTTTTAAATTTAGTTGGGTGTTGTCCTCAAGTTAGATGGTTCTCTTACCCAGCTCTTCAAGACGTCTCTTGAGTTTGCACTGCTGCTGGGCCTGGTGAAGGGTGCATCCATTATGATCACCGACAACAGCAAGTGATACATCACCTGAAAGTCCTCTGCCCTAAAGGTAGCAATTTTTGTTCCACTGACACTGCTCAACACATTGTCTCTTGATCAATATGCGAGACAATCTAGTGGATCATGTCCGTGCATGGAAATGCGGGATACCTGCATGCAACCCGGTACAAGCCAACTTGTGTATGTTGACATAGACTCTTTGGTCCTGCAAATTCTCCTCAAAGGTGCCTAAAAAGATGTCATTGATGTCCTACCATTTGACCTTGATATCCTTGTCTATGACCAACTTAGTCTCTTTATAGTTGGGTAAGCTCATAGACACTTGCTCAACCACACCTCCAGTTGCGCTCTCAATGGTGTCCTTTGACCTTGCTCCATTGGAAGCCATTGTACTTGTAATGTTGAGAGACTGCTAAACACCTATGATACCTGGAGACAAAGCAACACTCATGGAAAGAACAATGTCAGTTGAAAATCAAAAGCAACTTTAGGATTGACATGCAACACACCTGGGTGAGTTACTGGAATATTTGCACAATTTTCACTGGGAGGTTGTCCACTAGAACTACACAAAACATAGTTTGGACTGTCAATGAGATGATTGACTGCTAAAATGGTGTAGATCACAATCCAAGCTGGCCTGCTGAGGACTAAAATTGCGCAATGCGCAATTTTAGTCAGCATGACTGCAACCTGGGAAAATTGCATTGTGCAATTATGGGGGCCAACATAGGCACTGCCTCTCAGAATTGCGAAGAAAAAACTCTGGGAGGCTAGTGTGAGGCAAGATTTGCACAATTTCCAGGAGCAAGGGAAGGCCTTCCATCCCAGAAATGTGCAGTGCAAGCCGGCCAAGGCAAGGTACGAGACAAGGCAGCTGAGACCAGCCGATGGGCGACTGAAAACAATAAAGACTGAATGCATGTGCGAAATAGGGTGCAGACATGAGTGAATGAACATGCATGCAATCAGTGAGTGCAAGATTCAGTAAAATGGGAAGACAAATAAGTGTGTAAAGTGAGTCTTCGCAACGGTGACTGTTAGTGCAGAAGCAGTATCATGCATGCAACATCGAGGAGATGCGATGGAAAACTTGAAACAATGCTTCTACGAGCTAGCATACATTAAAACCACAGCATGCATTCAATTAAACCAAGAAAACAACACTCACACAAACTGAAATACAAAAAGCGACAGAAAAGAAGCAAAAGACATGAAAAGAGGACTTACCTGGAAAAAGATGAGTTGAGTGTGTTGAATGTTCCTAGATGCATTGGGGATGCCAGAGCTCCAAGATCAAAGCAAAGAATGAGCTCTAAATCATCAAATAAATAGTTTTGACAAGATCGAGGCTTATGACGCGCATGCCATAAATCAAGGAAAAAGTGACACTTGGTGGGATGTTTCTAAAACGAATTTTGCATGTAACCCCTAGTTGCTAAAAATATATCCCTAAAATATAGGAATGCTTTTTTCTTTTTTATTTTTCAATAAAAATCTGCCCATGCATGAAAAGCGAGCACATGCAATGGACAACAAGCCCCTGGATGACTTCTGGCAAGTTTCTGAGCTAAGTGGATCTGGCTACCCCTCAAGCTCTGTGTAATTTTCGATAGCGAGGCTGGTCACCCTCAAGTTCTACGCAATTCTCCAAGTGAGCACAAGAGCCAGTTAAAAACCAAGCTACAAGATGTTAGCTTGCGGGTGAAAGGAAAACAAGCTAGCAGACACAAGCTGATAAGACAAAGAAACTTAACTGAAAGTGTATGTACTTGGCCAATACTAGACATGTTGCTAAGGATGGTTGATAGGGAGGTTCCAAAATGAAGCTAAGACAAAATTTTGGAGGATGATTGTAGCCACTACAATAAGCCCCTAGCATTAATACAAAGAAAAAATAAAGAAAAGTAAAAAGGAAAATAAATAAGCGTGGAAAAACAAAGGTTGGGTAACCCATGTATCCATGATTTATCCCTCCTACATATATACATCTAATATGAGGACATTCCTTATCATTTTCCACCTTTGAACCCATGTAATTTGGCCTTGAGACCCCCATATCCCCATCCATTTGTCATTATTCACATGACACCTACCACTTAAAGGATGTTCCAACAACCTATCTTTCCCTTTAAGGGTTGGGGACAACTAATAAGGTTTTTTATTATATAGTCCTACCTGGGGAGGTAACACTATTACGAGGTTGAAGCCCCAAAATTGGAAGGGAAGCCCATTATGAAGTCCCAATATTCCCTTGATTGACAAGTTCGGTTCATTTAGTTGCACTAATGAATTATTATACCTAATGGCAAGGAAGCACTTTGGATCTTATATGTAATTGGTAGGTGGTTTCATCATGGATTGGGAAAATTAATTGGGGCCCAAGTACACCAGAGGGTGATATTGACACCCCAAGGGATGTGTAAAGGTCCATGGGACTCCGAAGAGCATCATTTAATGCCATGGGAAGCATTACCACCTTCAACCATTTGTTTATTGCCCCACATTATTTGCGAGATGGTGCACTTGGACAAGTGTGCCCAACCGATGTACCATATGGAGTGGTAGTTGATTTGAGGTCCATAGGAGGTTTATCTCACCCTAAAGACATAGTAGGGAAAGCACCATAACTATAGCCCTTATTTGGAGCATTATATAGGATATTATAGCATTAGGAGACCCATGAGATCAAAGTTTGTGCTCCAAATCCACTTTGGGGCCCAACATGATGACTTGCATGGAGAGTTAGGGGCCATCCCCTAATTTGTGATTTATTGAGTCCTCTCTTACATATTAGCACCTAGAGGACTCAATGCAACCCTCCAACAAACCTACATCATCATGACATCATAAATTCAGCGAACATTTGGATGGCCAATACATAATTTGCAAAAGCTACTTGGTTGAATTGTGACGAAGGCATGTATTGTGCCCATTATTATAATGTTTTTGGGGGCTGATAGGCTAAGTTTGACTTAGGAGTATTCATATAAATAGAACTTAGGTTCATTTGTGAGAGATCATCATCACACTTGGATTTGTTATCTTGTAAAATAACTCACACTTTTTATTTGGAGCTATTGGAGACTCTTTTGATGCATTTCGATGTATGGATATGATTCTCATTTATTATTTAGAGCTTCTTCTTGAATGATGGATGAATATATTGCATGTCCCTTTATAAGTTCTTAATGTTGATAACATTTTTATTTGAAATTTGTTTAATGTATGGATTTGTTGCTTTAGAATATGGAATTTTTTTTCACTAACTTTTGAAAATTAATTGTGGAAAGCTTTTCTAGTAGAGTATTACATGTGTTATCTAATGCAAGGAATGTAATGAATGTTCCTAGTGAATGAATATATTTGAATTCTTCATGAAAATCCATTATCTCTTGAAGAGGGTAAATGTTTGAAGTTGATACTTAGGGAATCAATTTCGAGCCTCGTTGGAAGATGTTTTATCTTGCCTAAGCATCTTAAGACTCCATTGCCCAAAGGACTAGGCACTAGTCCAAGGAATTTGGTGATCAAACCTCCTTTTCTCTACGTTTCTTCTCCTTAAAATTTTGGCCCTTTCCTCTTGGATGGCTAGGCTAGTGCATCAAGCGAAATTATTTAGAGGGTGTATTGGCAGATTCTGTGAGCACAAGGCTCTTCTTAGGGTTTTATCTAGAGGATGTCCAAGTTTGGTAGGTTTCTCACGTCTCTCCATCCATAAAATCTTGTGCCTTAGGTGTGCCCTAGAAGGGAAAAACCTAGCTTGTATCTTGTTGGTTTGGGGATTTTTTTGAGGGTTGTATAAGCCTAATATTCATTGGAATAAATCATAAGAAGCCCTTTCTTCTCTCTGGCCCTTGACATGGTGAATACCTATTACCATTGAGAACCTCAAAACCCTAGGTCTTGTTACTTATTTCCGAAGTTTTTTCTTAGAGAGTGGTTTGATTCTTTGAAGCCTTCTATATTTATTGAGCCTCTCTTCAAATGAGATCTATCTCCATCACTTGGAACCTTCAAGCCTAGAATATCTATTATAGGTGATCATAATCATATCATGACATATCTCATCAGTGAAAGTCTATAAAGAGTAAAGCACCTTAGATGTGGTGATGGTGGGCCATTGTTCCATTGTTGTCACTTAGTCTAGTAGTTGTCCCATAGGTTTTCCCTCATTAGGGCCCTACTAGATTTTGTGGTAACAATCACCATATGTTGTGATGTTATGGTTGTTATGGTTGTTATGAGTGTGTTGATGTAATGTGTTCTGGAGGTATAGTCACCATATGTTATAATGTTGTGATATTATGGTATTACTAAGAAACAAGTTATGTTGCAAAGGGTTCCTCAATATGTTCTTGTTAGAGGTATGGTCTCCAATACACTTGCATATGTTTTATATGTAAGGCTGATTTGAAGGATGATTGTCCATTGCATGTGTAAATTTGATTAAAGGATGATTAAAGTTTGATTACAATGGTATGATTAAACGTTTATTAGAGGTGCTTAAAATGTTGTGATCCAAGAGGACTTTTGCTTTTGTAATCATTGAAGTTGGCTTATGATTTGCGTTTGAATATTTTGGAGTTAATCTTATGTGTTTAAATATTCAAAAGTTGAAAGAGTTTGGAAATGAAGAGAAAACCTTGGAATGCAACGAGAAAACATTTTCACTTCATATTCCTAAATGGAATACTAACAACCAACAAACTATCTTTATAAAAGATGTGTTGTTGGAAGGAAAACATGATTGGTGAGATTATGTGTTGAAAGAGTTATTGTGAGACATTGTTAGAGAGTTATCTAGCACAAAGAGACAGATGAAGAGGAGTTGATGTGAAGATGATTTGAGGAAGAGAAGGACAATACAAAGAGATAGAGATATTCATAAATAAATACCAGGTAAACCAACATATTGTTTCTTTTATGTATCAGGCGATCGTGGTCTCCTTTCAGGTTGTAGCTTGAAAAAGAACAGGTTGGAGCCTATTGAAGTGGAAGTAGGAGCTTCCAAGAAAGTTGTAGCTTGCATAAAAAATTATGGTAGGAACCTCTGTAGGTGTAGTATGTAGAAAATTAATGTAAAAGTGGGAGCATGAGCTTCCTTGCAAGTTGTGGCTTGCAAAAAAGAAGAGAGGTTGGAGCTGTTAGGTTCCTAAACCAGTAGGAGTCATAATTTTGAATGACTAAGGTTAAGCCTTGTAATATTGTACATACCTTTTCTTTCTGCAAATGTTTTCCATATTAAAAAATTAAAAAATGTAAAGAGGGTATGTCCTAAAAGAAAAATCGAAGGACAAAAAGAATAAGAGAAGGTCAAAAAATGAAAATATATGAACCCCAAAAACAAAAATAGACCATGAAAGTGTGCAAGTCTAAATGCCACTACTATTTACTTTTATGCATAATAATGATTGTGTGCAGCTTGTTATTCATGCCACAATCCATGGTAATCAAACTATTTAATCTTGGTTACTTCATGCTTTGAATTTTATGTTTATAGTTAGAAAATAAAAATTGACCAAACAGTTTAATCTTGGCAAATCTTAGAGTGGTAGAGAAAATAAAAGGAGCTCATAAGCTTAATCTGAGCCCTTGGATGATATAAGGTTAGAAATAGATAGTTTGTTTTACAAAATAAAAGATAATATAAGGGTTTTCTAGCCTAAATGAACCCAAAAAAATGAAGAAAACATGTTAGGGTGAGAAATGGGCAAGTGGAAGAAAGGTGGCTGAACTACAAATTTGATTGGATCAAAACACATGCATCATGCTTAGACACATATTTCAACATGTATGATCAATTATGAAGGAAAAAGAAAAGGTTTGCAAGTTGATTTTATTAACTCCCCCTCATTCATTTTTTCCCCTATACCTAATTTCCTATCCACAAGCATGTTCTAGTACTTTTAATCCTACAAGGCAAAGAGGCTTAGAGCATTTCTCTGACTTTTGGTGGGACTGGACCCTTGACTTAATGACTTATGGACATCAAGTGCTAGAATCCCCTTCATAGAATTCATTCCCCCTTCATTACCCCAATAAAACCCCTTTTCTAAGGATAAACTTCATTTGCCTAAGAAAGGTGAAAACTCCCATGTAAATCCTATTTCTCCCAAAAAAACCACAAAAAACATTTTATCCTAACTATAAAGCATATGCACAAATATTACACTTTTCGTTATACTTAGGGGAATATCCACTCCGCCCATCACATTTCATATTAATTTTTAACTTTATTATATAATTCCCTGATAAAACCTTTTCCCCTATATTAATTAAATCCCTATGGAAATACCCCCAACCCTTAGTTTTAATAGAAACTATACATTTTCTCATTATCCTGATAAAACAAACAAATCCCCTCACAATATTAAATAATCCCAATCCATCGTGATTAAAGTCCTGCCCCCCCCAAACCTCAGTTCATTTCATCCGTACTATTTCACCACCCAACCACGGTCTAATCATCTACGCCCAAATCCGATGATGCGCAGCCATATCGGGCTCACCCGATGCCCGACCTTTACCTAAAGAATTAAACCCCATCATTAAGCCCTGCCTGATTGTTTTAAACCTGTGATTAAGTCTTAAATAAACCCATACTACCAAAGTTTAAAGTGTTGCCCCCCCCCCACCCCCAAAGCCCAAGCTTTTATCACCCGTGCACTTCCTTTGCCTGATTGCTGTTCGATCAACACCCCCCTCATCCAACAGTCCACAGCCATATCGGCCACACCCGATGGTTGATCATTACTTTCCCGATAAAACGGTTTTCCCCTGAACCCCAAAGGCTACGTGTCAGGCATTGGAGTAGATCGAGTGACCCCTCCTAAATACCGCCTTTGCCTCATAAGCAGTGCGACGACCTCCAATACTATCTCCCCGCCAACCCGATAAACCAATTATTATTCATAAATATGAATTTCCGCTCCAAATTCTAAAATTAGGAGACAAACAGATAAAACATACAAAAAATTGACCAATATCCACCACCAAATGTTGATACACATAAAACCTAAATAATTCACTTTTGAAACACACAGTAAACAGTTAAAATGTACAGTAAAATAGAAAATCACAGTAAAGGATATTAACAAGTCATCAAGGTGAGAATATCAGTGTAAAAAAGTATCAGAGGAAAGCCTGAAGTAAATGAAGCCTCCAGTGTGAAAGTCCAAACAACAAAGAGCATAAAGGGCTAAAACCAAACCATAAAGGCCAACAATACCACAATAAATGGGACAGCATGAAAGTAGTTCAAAAGCTGTCTCTATCTTCCTGCAAGAAGATATTTGTATTTCCTAGATTAAATCTCAAGTTAGTTTGAGATATTTTTTAATAAAACTTTTTGTATAAATACTTCACAATTCGAAGTATGTACTGTGGATTCTTAGACATTTCTATAGACTTCTTGTTCAAAGGACTGCAAAGCTATTGGATCATTGACTAAGCCAGCAAGCTGGATTAATGAATAAAGACAAGATATTTCAAAGGATTCACGTGTTGAGCGAAGTACAGACAAGTATTTTCTCATGTTGTTGTTATCTTTCTTATAGTTTTTCCACAATGTATATCTGAGTCAAAATGCTATAATTGGAGTATTATCTCAGAATTTGTTTGATTACACTCTGTTTTAACAGTTAGGAAAATAC
The DNA here is from genome assembly GCA_000404065.3 of Pinus taeda. Taxonomy (NCBI): domain Eukaryota; kingdom Viridiplantae; phylum Streptophyta; class Pinopsida; order Pinales; family Pinaceae; genus Pinus; species Pinus taeda. The sequence continues at coordinate 64,144 of APFE031248396.1, forward strand.
ATGTTTTCTATTGATATCTAAGTTAAGGAATTCTTAATTGCTCCTTAGTTTAGGTTGTTTCTTTATAATCTATAGAAAATGACTCTTAATTTCCCTTTGTTTACGATTACCCTCTGTTTCTCGTTTAAATCTCGGTCTGACAATTCTTAATTTCTCTCTCACCCTTGTTCAAACCATTTCACCCCTCTAGCCCAAAGACTTGAACTTCACCCTGCCATCTTTCCCTTTGAACATTCCCTTTAGTGAGTTGATCCAGTTTTGCTGCCCTTCCGTTGACTCCATAGCCAAATGGTCTAGGGACATCTTTCTATCCATCTGTTTAAAGGATCCCACCACCCACCACCCAATATTCAATACAAATCAAAAACCCCCTAAACATTTAGAACTAGCCTAAAATCCCAAAAAACAAATCTAAATCATATAGATAGATCTGTCTCTGAGTATAGGTTGGCTAGAGGATATGCCCAAAAGTTGGTTTGTGGTTACCTTGGTCATTTTCTTTCTTCTATTAACTTCTAGAGAAAATTCTGAGTGATAACATAGTGGCGACTCCACTAGGGAACCAAAAACTCCTCAGTCCTAATAACTCTTTAAGAAAATTCTAATTCTATATTTTGAGCCTCTTAAAGTCATTTGTTATAAGTTATTTTGAAAAAATCTCATAAAAACATTTAAATTTTTTGAAATTCTGGCTTCCAGAAAAACTCATTTTACTAGGGCTAATCCAAATCCAAACCCTGCCCTAGTAGTTGATTATCCCAACCTGATTTCAAGAAAATCTAAACAATAAGAAGGTTTAGTTAGTCAAATACCATTAGTTAAAGCTAATTCATGTCTTGATGAGTGGTTATTTTTAGAAGAACTTCCCTTTGATGTGCTATTTGATCTTTCATTATTTAGAACAAAACCTGAAAGTGCAATTGATGAAACTGTTCTAGATCCTGATTTTATTGTAGACCTTGAAGTCCAATAGGCCAACAAATCAATTGATGAGTACATTCTGAAATCTCCACAATCATCCAGTAATACTACCACTACCCCTGAGTTTTCTGAACAATTGTCCACTACATTCAGTTCACCATTATTCCCTTCAACTTCAACAATAATACCTTTTGAAGTCCATTCTTCACCGCCATTTATACCTTCGCTCCCTTACCAACCTATCATTACTCATTCATCACTTACTAGTCCTGGTTCTTCATCCACTACTGCATTATTTCCAAGTACCTCAACCCCACATCTTAGCCCCTCCCAACTTACAACAATGGAAAACAGATATGCTCCTCTTGTTTTACTTGCCCAACTTCATGCTATGCCTGCAGATTATTAGAGTAAGATTTTCCTGTTTGATGCCATTGGTTAGTACACTACCCAACAACATGTAAACAAGATGTCTGACTTTTTTGAACTACATGAAATAGATGAAGCAGATGTCCAGATGAGACTCTTTGCCCAAACTTTGACTGGTGATGTCAAGAAGTGGTTTAAAACCTTTCTTGCCAACCACATAGCAGACCTAGCAAATTTCCAAAGGTTGTTTATTGATAGGTGGGAAAAGAAAAAAAAATCCCTTACAAATCCTTTCAGAATATGAGAATATTAGAAGAGGACCTAATGAAACAGTTCAAGATTACTGCACTAGATTCAATAATATATATAATGGAATCCCAGTTAACACTAGACCTCCACCTGACTTAGCATTATAAAGTTCCCTGATGGTTTTGACACAGATATGGCATACCAACTTAGGGAAAGAAACCCCCAAACATTAGAAGAAATGCAAAGTGTAGCTATTAGTGTAGAAGCTAATTTGTTAGCTAAAAGGGCTAGAGTCAGAAATGAAAGGAGAGGAACTACAAAGGATGAAACTTCACCATCTGACATTAAAATAGATAATTTAGCCAAAAGTATGGAAAGAATAATGGATAGAATAGGGAACATGGAAAGGAAACCTCAATGGGATAACCAACAAGCACCTCCAATTAGAAACCCAAATTTTAAAAACAACCACAACATTGGGAAAAATGGACCAGATCAGAACATAAGGCCTCCTTTTCAAGAAAATTTTGCATAGACATCCCATCTAGAAGATCAAGAGAAATATACACAAATTAACCTATTGGGAATAAATGATGAGGACGCTATTTTTATAACCCAAGATGAGAAGGAATTGTATATGTTGTAGCAATTACAGGTACAGTCTAGGGAATCATTTGATTACAAATAAGGATATGACTCTACCATTTTTGAAGTTCATAAACAATATAATATAAGAAGCAAAAAGAATGTTTATGTCCCTGACCAAACTAAGAAAACAACACAAAATCAACCCAAGAAGATAAAAGAAGTCCTTATTTAAAAAATCCTCCAAATTCTCCCTAGGCAGAACCCAAATCCTTCTAGCCCCACAATTGTAGATATAACCTCTGATCAACCTTTTGTTGATCAACCATCCACTTCAGTTCCACCTAAGGAACCAGTGGACAAAGCTCAAAACATCAGATTTGAAAATCCACATAAGGAGATCCCTAATAAAGAAGAAGAAGACAAGCCTACTCAAATCCCTGCTACAAAAATTCAAAACCTTCAAATAGAAAAAGTCTCTTTTCCATTCAATTTGGGAACATAGATAGCAAAGCTAAAGATTTTAGTCCCTTTAACAGAACTAATCAAGAATGAAACTTATAGATTATAGATAAACCAGACCTTAAACATTGCTGAAAATGAGGATTCAGTTAACTTGTTTGATGACCAACCAGAACTCATATTTGGTCCAGATGTTAATGGCAAACCATTAGAAGGAGGAGTTCACCTTTTTACATTAGCCTTAGTATCCATGAAAAAATTCTACACAATGCAATATTGGATTTTGGGGCCTCCCATAATTTAATGCCCAAATCAATAATGGAGAAATTAAATGTAGACATTACAAGGTCTTACAAAGACTTATTCTCATTTGACTCCAGTCAGGTAAAGTGTGTAGGATTGATTAAAGACTTGTGTGTCACTTTAGTCCAATATCCTGCCAAAAGCATCGTTATGGATATTATAGTTGCTGACATCCCACCAAAGTATGGCATGCTGTTATCTAGATCATGGGGAGCCAAACTTCAGGGATCTTTACAACTAGATATGTCATATGCAACAATCTCTATTTTTGGACAACCTAAGAAAATATACCAAGAAACCTTAATGAAATATTTGGTAAGTAGCCAGGATCGGCCTCAAAACTTTCCCATCTACTCCATACACTCAGATATCCATTATTTTATCTTGTATAATGCTGATCAAATGCAAGAAAAACTTTTAGACAGTACTAATGCAGAACCAAAAGAAATTGCAGTTTCTACACAAAATGAAACTAACTAGACTACAAAGCTATTCAATGAACAAGAAGGTCAAATTGTTGTAAATGATGAAAATTTTGTTGCACCAGATAGTGAAAATTATGATCATGAGATACTATGGCATTTATAATTTGATGGATTAGTCAATAGGTTAGGAGCAGGAGCAGGAGTGTGGATATATAATTTGGAAAATAATTACTCAGAAGGCATGCATACAGATTGAATTTTAAATGTACTAATAATATAGCTGAGTATGAAGCATTAATTTTAGGTGTTAAGTTAGTTAGGAATCTAGGAGCTAAAAGGGTTTCTATCATGGGAGACTCTAAACTAATTGTGAAATAGATTGATGTTGTATATATGACAAAGGACCCTAGATTATGTTGTTATAGGGAAACTATCGTAGAAATACTTAAAACTTTCCTAGAAACAAAGCTTGCAATAATCCCTAGAAAATATAACATGCAAGCCCATAGTTTAGCAATGTTTGCCAGTGCCTACAAATTACCCTTCCAACCTAACCATCAGTACACTGCTGAAGTTAGGCATAGACCTACAATTCCAAATAATTTGAAGAATTGGTAAATACTTTCTAATGATAAACAAATAAATAACATTTTACTTTCAGAAGAAGAGTTTGTAAATAACAATATAGACACTGATACATCCATAGTTCCTGACACTAAGAATGAGACAGAAGGTGACGAACTAAATAGATTTAACCCAAATAAATTTACCAAATCAGATGTAGATAACTTAGAGAAAATTAAGATTGATGAAATAATCAGTGAAGAAACTGAAGTAATTAATCTCAAGGATAACTTCTTACCAAAGGGATTAACCCCTCTGGAAGATTTATTTGATTCAAATGATGTTCCTAGGAAACCTAAAATGGAACCATTAAGGTATGATATAGAGGAATCTAATATAGGCACTGATGAAAATCCTAAATTGATCAAACTTTCAAAATCATTACCTCCTACTGAAAAAGTGAAATACATTGGGTTGTTGAAATAATTTTAGGATGTTTTTTCTTAGAGTTATGAGGACCTTAAATCCTATGACACCAACATCATCCAACACACAATTCCTATTAAAGAAAATCAAAAGCCTTTCAAACAAAAACTTAGAAGGATTAATCCTGTCTTATTACCTGCAATTGAAAAATAAATTCAAAGGATTTATGATGCCAAAATAATTGCATCAATCAGATTTTCTGATTGGGTCTCAAACTTGGTGCCAACTAGAAAGAAAACTGGTGAGATCAGTGTCTGTGTGTATCTCAAAAACCTCAACAAAGTGTCAGTAAAAGACAATTACCCTCTCCCCAAAATGGACCACATTTTACAGAGAGTAGTTGGATCAACCAGAATCTCATTGTTGGATGGGTTTTCTGGTTACAACCAAATCTTGGTTCATCTAGATGACCAACCCAAAATTTCCTTTACTACTCCTTGTGGCACATTTATGTATGTGAAAAGCCCTTTTGGGCTAATGAATGCAGGAGATACTTTCTAGAGGGCTATGGATATAGCCTTTTCAAAAGAAATTCATGATTTCCTTGTGATATATCTAGATGATATTACTGTATTTTCAAAATCTGACAATCAACATTTGGATCATCTAAAGCAAGTTTTTATTAATTGCAGGAAGTTGGAATCTCCTTAAACCCCAAAAAGGCCTTGTTTGGGTTAGAAGAAGGAAAGTTGTTAGGTCACATAATTTCAAAATATGGTATAAAAATAGAACCTGCGAGAATAGAAGCTATCTTACAAATAAGACACCTTAGGAACATTAGAGAATTACAAGCTTTCTTAGGAAAAATTAATTTTCTTAGAAGATTTATATCTAATCTAGCAGAGTTAATTAGATCACTAAACAACATTATGAAAAAGGAATTCATCTTAAAATGGACTATTGAGGCTAAAAAATCCTTTGAAGACATCAAACTAGCCTTAACTAAAACACCTGTATTAATCAGTCCTAAATTTGGCAGAGATTTCATCTTGTTTTCCTTTGCTTCTGAGCAAACAATAGTTGATGTTCTATTGCAGAAAATTGACCAGGGCTATGAACAACCCATTTCTTTCTTCAACAAAGCCTTGAGAGATGCCCCCTTGAAATATAACATAATGGAAAAATAGGCCTTGGCTTTAGTCAACACCATGAAGGATTTTAAGGTATACATATTATATTCTCATATAATAGCCTATGTTCCCAGTTCAGTAGTTAAAGACATCCTAACTTAGGATGGTCTTGATGGAAAGAGGGGAAAGTGGATTGCTACTATTTTATAGTATGGTATAGAAATCAAACCTACTAAGTTAATCAAGGGCCAAGGTCTAGCCAAGCTCATGGCTGAATCAAACTGTCAAGCCTTGGATATAAACTTTATTGCAACAATAGATAATGAAGAGGAGATGGCGACTCCACTAATCAGCCAGGACTTTCTTGAATCACCTTGGTATGCTGATATTATTTACATTTTACTGAATTTACAAGATCCTCCTGAATTATCTAGGACTAAAAGCAGTTTTTTTGAAGATGAAATCCTTAAAATTTTTTATGTTAGAAAATGTTTTGTTTTGGAGAGATCATGAAGGTATTCTTCTAAATTGCTTATTAAAAGAATAATCTGACAAAGTTTTGGAAGAATTTCATGCAAGTGACTGTGGAGGACACCTTTACTGGAAGACCACTGCAGATAAAATCCTTAGAGCTAGTTTCTATTGGCCTACCTTGTTCGCTGATGTAAAAAAATATGTGAGCTCCTATCACAAATGCCAAATTTTTGAGGGGAAGAAAAGCTCTTACCTTTAACCCTCAAGCCTATCTTTGCTGAAATACCATTTCAACAATGGGGTTTAGACTTCACAAAATGGATCCTCACAGCCACATATTACTTCACAAAATGGATAGAGGTCATACCTTCAAGGCAATTCATAGATACTGTTATAATAACCTTCCTTGAAACCAATATTTTATCAAGATTTGGATGTCCAACTAAGCTCAATATGAATAATGCAGCAACCTTTAACTCCAAAAGAATGATAGATTTCTGCAATAAATTCCATATCACCCTTGGCCATTCCACAACATATTACCCTCAAGGTAATGGACTAGCAAAATCCTCAAACAAAATCCTAGTAAACACCATCAAGAAGTTACTAGAGGACAATAAGAAAACTTGGAATAAAAATCTAGTCAATGCCTTATGGGCAGACAGATTGAATACTAAGAAATCAATGTGTACCTCTCCCTATCAACTATTTTATGAGATGGAAGTTATCTTTCCATCCTCTTTGGGAGTACCAGTAATGAAGATACTTCAAGAATTGCAGGTTGAACCAAATAGTATCCAAAGAAGAATCAACCAAACTATTCATCTACAACAAACCAGAGAAGAGGTCTATGTCAGGTCTCAAGTTGTGGAGGAAAAGATTAAAAAGATTTTTGATAAGAGAACCAAGGCTGAAGATTTCTACATTGGTGACAAAGTGCTCAAGTGGGATTCAAGGCGGGAAGAAAAAGGCAAAAATGGGCAATTTGATTTCCCATGGAAAGGCCCCTTTGTCGTTTATGCTTACAGAGGAAATAATGCTTTCTTCTTGAGAGAAATTGATGTTACAAATGCAGAAGGTGGGCCAGTGAATGGTTGAATGCTAAAACATTTTTTTTTTTGGTCAAGTAAGAGTAGAGCCTTCTATGGGCCAGTGAAGGGTCGAATGCTAAATTTTTTTTTTTGGTCAAGTAAGAGTGGAGTCTTCTATTAACTATACATATATTACATGTCTTTATAAGTGTAAAGACCAACAAGGGCTAACCCGATGAATATTAACCCAAAACAACCCGAAACAAACCCGTAACAAAATCGAAACCTTATACCTAAATCTTACATCTAAACCTCCGCCCATTATCCAACCCGATGGCCATTCGATAAGACCCCTAGTGATCCAACAATCATTAAAGAAATCACTTCGGAGATATGCGTGACCTTTACCATATTTACAAAGCTAACATGGTAAATAAACTGTCAATGTATAAAACTTTGGGTCCATTCTTGGACTTAACCTCCTGCCATGTTGAAACCCGATATCCTTTTGATCCAGATCCCGTAAGATCCGACAGTCATGAACACTATCGCCTTGGCAACATGCACCCCTTTTACCTGGTTCACGGATCCGATAAGGATTATGAACCATTGGTTTATAAATTTTCCGGTCTGGTTTGAGACTTAACCTTCGATTACTTTTAGAACCTGCTATCCATACAATTAGGTCCCTGTTGATCTGATGGTTGTCCAAGATATCGAATTGGAAACTTGCATGGTCTTTACCCTTTTTACGGACCCAATGAAGATTATGAACCGTTGATCTAAAAATCTTCGGGTCTTCTTGAATAGTTAACCTTTGATCACTTTCCCACCCGATAGCCATTCGATGGCGAAGGCTATCAAGATCTGTGGTCAACGACCTGCAAAGAAGCCCACTATTTACCAAGTGCCCCTCCCCCGTAGAAAGCTCTATTTTACGCATTTTTTAGGGATCAATGGTTAAGAAAGCCTTTCGCTTCCGCTTACTCCTGCTTCCACTAGTCTCCTTTCTTATTCATTCTAATAGTCCAGAAGTTCTCCTTGTCTTTGACAATCCTCACACAATTTTCCCGAGGGTATTGAATCCCAAGCATACCTACGGTAACTTTCTTTTCATAACACTCCTTCATTTGCTAGATGATCAACTAGCATATTGTCTTTTCTTCGCACATGAATGAAGCTAACCATTCTCAGGGTTTGTAGGTGGGTATGAATGCGTTGAAATACCTGCAAAAGTCACCATTGTTTTGAAACTTTTCCCGGTTCTTTTCCATTACATACCTTCTTGGCCGCATTAATAATCAATTCAGATTCTTCTTCAATGATGAAATTATGTAAATTTGACTCAATCAGTATTTCCAAGAACTTCTCTAAGGCCATGAGCTCAGCCATGTTATTAGTGGCTACCCCCAAATGACTGTGAAAAATATCTTTAATGCACCCCTGCTCATCTCTGATGACCCCTCCAAAACCAACCATCCCTGTGTTACCTTTAGAGGCTCCATATATATTGAATTTCAAGAAACCATGAGGAGGAGGTTGCGAGAAGTGTTTACCAGCATTTATCTGGCTCACACCCTTGTTTAGGCTACGGGGAACTAGAAAATGGAGACCCAATTGTAGCAATATACGAGCGTCCTAGGGCAGAGTAGGGTCCTCAAGAGGTCTCCCTAAAAGGGCTCTAACAGTGCCTTTGAGTTGTCTTAATATTTGTGCAATAATGTTCTGGGTTGAGCTAGTTTTATTCTTGAAAATCCTGCCATTACGTTCTTTCCAGACATCCCAGATTAAGAAGCCTGGAACCAGAGTCCAAGCTTTGTTGATGATTTCATTGCTTGAGAAGTATTTTCTCCAATTCTTCAAAGTGTTGGCAATACTGAGTTTGTCCCTGTCAGTCTGCCTGAAGATTGAGGCCACCCAATCCCACAAGGTAGAGGTGAAAGGGTAGAGGTTGAGTAAGTGTTCCATCATCTCCTCTTGTGAACCACATAGATGGCATTTGGATGGGCCAACAAAAACCCTTTTCAGAAGATTTTCCCAAGTTAGAATTATCTTTTGTTGAACCAACCACATAAACAACTTTATTTTCATCCAATGATGGTGCTGCCAAAGGTCCTTCCAAATCTTATCAGGGTTTTGATAATCAAACCCTAGGGCTATTCGTTTAACTTCTTTGAGGTTAAAGTTACCTTCTGTGTTTCTTCTCCATCTCAGTTGGTTAGATGAGGATGATACCAAAATATTCCTCTATTCCAAGTCTCGAGCAAGAGAGCCAACCTGAGCTTTCAAAGGGCTCTCTTCACTGTAGCCCAGATCCTTCCATATTCTACATTTACCATTATTCCTTGCCTGGTCCCAGAAGTCACTTACCATGCATAAGAATTTTTTGTCAGTTTCATTCTTGAGAATGGTTAGTTCTTCCGTAAACAAGTTTGGTTCCTGCTACCAATTGTCCTCCCAAAATCTTGCCAGGTTCCCAGCTCGGATCTCCCAGAAGCTATGTTGCTGGACAATGGCTCTATTTTCCCAAGCATGATTCCAAATGTGGGAGCCCTTGATAAGCCCAGACATTCGAATATGATCCTTCTCCTGCCAATTATTTTCATATTTCTGTTTCCAAAGCTTGGCCCAAGGGGTTGCCGATTCCTTAAGCAACCTCCACCAAAGTTTTGCACCCGAAAATCTGCTGAGGCTTTCAGGGTCATGAAGCCCCAAACCACCATGGGCCTTAGGTTTGCAGATCTTGTCCCAAGCTACCAAAGCCCATTTCTTTTTCTCTTCCCCTTTTCCCCAAAGAAAATCTCTTTGAATGTTCCTGATCTATTGCATAATTCCTATATGAGTAGGAAGAGTTGACATCATAAAAATGGGTATAGCCTACAGGACAACCTTTGTAAGCACAAGGTGCCCTACCAAATTCAAATATCTACACGTCCATTTCCTGATCCTATCCTCAATTTTGTTAATTATCGGCTCCCACACTCCCCTACTTATAGGTTTGTCCGTAAGAGGGATTCCAAGGTACTTAGAAGGTCACTGATCCATTTGAAACCCTATAATTATGGTGAGGTTTCTTTGAATAGTAATGTCAGTGTTAAAAAAGAAAAATTTTGATTTGTCAAGGCTTACCTCCGTACTAGTGGCCATAGCAAAGTTGTTCAATATTTGTATAAAAGATGTGGCTTCCTTGACCATGGGAATGCCCTACAGCAGAGTATCATCCAAAAATTGTTGGTGAGTTGAAGCAGCTCCATCTATGGTAAGTTTCAGTCCCTGGATTCTTCCTTCAACACTTGCACTTTTTATCACTCTGCTTAGCCCTTCCATCATGAGCACAAAGAGGAAGGAGGAGATTGGATCTCCTTGTCTGAGACCCCTAGAAGGCATAAAGGTTCTTGAGGGCGAGCCATTAAGAAAGATTGAAAAAAAACTAGTCGTGGATACCAGGGCCATAACCCATCTAATCCATTTGTGGTCGAAACCATAAGCTCTCAGCACTGCCCTAATGTAAGACCAACTTAGCTTGTCATAAGCTTTCACTAGGTCAAGCTATATGATCATACCAACTTGCTTATTTCTCTTAAGAGAGTGTACCACCTCATGAGGTTGTATGATGTTATTGATAATCTGTCTTCCTTCCACATAACCAGTTTGCTCCTCTGAGTCAAGAGCTAGAAGAAGGGGCTTGAGTCTATTATCGATCACTTTGGAGATAATCTTATACACCACATTACATAAAGCTATGGGTATAAATCTGTTTGGTGTCATAGCTTTTTCTTGCTTTGGAATCAAAGCTATGAAAGAGGCATTGAGAGCCTTCAAAACCATTCTGGATCTTTTGGAGTCTTCCTCTACATCAAGGATGTATTGTATGACTGTTTTCCAGCATGCTTTGAAGAAGTCCACATTGAATCCATCTGGGCCAGGAGCTTTCCCATTTTGCATCTCATTGATAACTTCACTGACCTCATCTTCAGACACTGGCTTGTTAAGATTGTGATTGTATTCTCTTGTTACAAGCTTGGGAATGTACTTTGTGAAATTGTTAATGAACTGTGACCTGTCTAAGAGAGGCTCCTTTGCAATGCTAAGGAAGTGTTGTACTAGGACCAATTCCATTTATTTGTGGGAGACAAGCTCTTTCCCTTGAAAATCTCCGAGTTTTGAAATTCTGTTATGTGACCTGTGATCCAAAGTTGATTTATGAAAAAACTTTTTGTTTCTTTCCCCTTCTCTAATCCACTGCACTCTCAATTTCTACCTCCATAATATCTCCTCTTGGATACACCTATCTTCCAATTCCTTCTGAAGAGAATCAGCTTGTGTTTTCCTTTCCTCGGTAAAACCATCTATGATTATGATTTGATTAATCCCCTGGAGTTTCTGTTCAACTTCTCTTTTGGCTTTAAAATTATTACCAAAATCTTTCTTGTTCCAATCTTTGAGTCTAGATTTGATGTGTTTAAGTATTTGTTGCAGCATGAACATTTTAGTGCCTTGAATGGGAAAATCTTCCATCCACCATTTTTCAATATTTTTGGTGAAGTTAGGGTGAGAGAGCCAGAAATTTTCAAACCTAAAAGGTCTGTTCCTCGATGTACCCATAAAAGAGGCTTCAAGCTAGATAGGCCAGTGGTCTGAGCCTCCAAAGGGAAGGATTAGAGCTGACATGTCAAGGCTTGTGAGAAGGAGGTCCTCTGAGATTATGAATCTATCTAGTTTAGAGGCAACTTGAGAAGCCCCTCCTCTCTTGTTTTTCCAGGTGAAAGTGCCATTTATTATTTCAACATCCACTAGTCTCATTTTATTTATGAAGTTCTGGAAGACAATGGAGTCTCTGCCTAGTGTTCTAGTGCCACCTTTTTTCTCTGTAAGAGATTTGATCATATTGAAATCACCTGCCAGAATTTATGGCATATCAGGATATCTCTCTTAGCTTCTCAAGGGAGGTGAGAAGGTCGAGTTTGTCTTTTATTTTTTGAGGACCATAGACATTTGTAATTAGATAAGTCTCCCTATCACCCAAAAGTTGAATCACCAGTGATAGATAGTTCTTGGACGCTTCCGCATCTAGGATTCCAAGTTTATGGGAATCCCAAAGCGTAAGAATACCTCCTGCTGAGTTATCTGTCTTAACCTCTAGATGATCATACTTTCCTAACCATTTGCTATGTATTTCTCTGATCTTGTCCATCAAACACTTAGTTTCCTAAATAAAAACCATACCTGGTTTTTATTCTTTTATTCTATTGCTAAGATTTATTTGTTTCCTTTTACTTCCTAGGCCTCTAATGTTCCAGGTTGTAAGCTTCATTAAGAAAGGTTTTTAAAGGAGTAGCTGGTGACATCTCTCATCTTACCTGAGTTAATCAAGAGTTTTGACCATCAACAACTCATTCTGTCTTTTTCTTCCTCTTTTCCTACCCGGATTATTGGAAGAGTGCCCTTATGTTTCCTCCATTGTTTTCATCCCTCTATTCTCCTGGATGTCATGGTTTCTTTTGACTCCAGATCCCTATGATTGGGATCTCTAGAGGAAGAGCTGTTGAACCCTATCAAGCTCCTCCTTTGGCAGGGAGTCAACCCCTTTGGCAATACCCTACTCTAGAAACTTTCTAGATCTAAGTTCTCCCTCTCAAGAATCTCTTGTAGTTCATGGTCCTCCATTCCAAACTCACTTGGGGTCATCTCATGGTCCCTACTGAGCTCCACAATTGTCGGTATATCATCCTTTTGTTGGATTTTCTTTGGTATATCCTCCATGCTAGCATCCTTATCCTTCTCATTGGTATTAGTCTCTCATTCCTGGTTTGCCCTGTTGTTTCCAACTTCTTCTTCTAAGATTTTGAAACTATTATGGCTCGGTTGCCGTCCTCATTGATTTTCTTTTGGTAATGCTTAACTCCTTTCCCTTTGCCCCCCACCTTAGTGAAACCCTCGGGATCTTTGCTTGTGGTGGTTTTTGTGTTGCTCTCCAGTTTGTTTGATGGGTAGTCTCTGTATAGGTGCCCGTGTTCATGGCACTTACGTCACTTGAATGGGACATGTTCATAATCGACTACCTGCACCCATTCTTCATCATACACTTCTAAAATGATCTCATCCGGAAGTGCCCCGGATAAGTCCATTTCCACACAAATCCGGGCGAATGAAGTGTATTTACCTCTTAGAGTCGCATCTAATATTTTTATAAAATGCCCCAGTTTATTTCCAATAGCCTTTAGAGACTCCGGTAGCCAATAATCTAAAGGAAGGGAGTATAATCTTATCCATACCGGTACTGAAGTGAACGTTTCTAGTTCTGGGACAAAATTAATCACCCATGGTCACATGTAAAGGCCTGCAACAACATAAAATAGGGTCCTCCCTCAAACACTCTGTCTTTATCTTCTAGGCTCGTGAACACCACCATAAATAAGCCCTTGGATCCAAGGTGAAGGTTTATTTCCCCCTTTGGTTTACAGTGGTTCCTTATCCATGCATGTAAGGTCTTCTCTGTCGGCCAAATCCCCATAAATTTGCATATAGCCACGTGTTCCGCCATGTGTTCTTTGTGCACCTGTAGTGCTGGGTCACTTAAAACAACCCAAATAATAATGGTTGACTTAGGTTTATAGACCCTTGTTGCACTCATAGGTGCAACTTTATGACTGATAACCTATTTCCTCTTCTCCGTGCTATCTTCCCCATGATTTTCTTTCTATCTGTGAGGTTTGATATTTCCTGTGTTAATATCCTTAGTTATCACCTCCAGTGGTTTCTTGAAGCAATGTAGACCAGTTCCCTTGCTTCTATTCACGACTATTTGACTATAGGAGGGAGCAGAACTCCCTACTCCACAACCTGCCATGGTTACGAGTGCCAAACCCTAACTCAAACCCTAGTTCAGATTGCAGAGCCACCAGTCGTCCCTAAGAGTGAGACCACTTTCATTCTATCATTAATCCTTTACGCCAATATCTAAATTTATTAATAAGACGCACACAAAAACTGTTATCATTCGAATGCTAAAACATTACTTTGAATCAAGTTACTAATTTTCATTTCCCATTTGTACATATTTTATTTTCAAAAATTCTAGTTTGAATTGGATTGTGATATTTGAAGTTGGAGCCCAAAGAGAAGGCCCTAAGCTTTATAAAATTCACTATCATAAGTATCAATAATGCAGATTCACAAAAGGACACTTTGCAAGGCAACATCAACAACAATTCAAAGGCTACTGTTCTTTAAAGTTATTGACATTTCACAAGGAAATGCCATCCCCAAGTGGAGCCATTGTTAGGTTCCTATACCAATAGGAGTCATAATTTTGAATGACTAAGGTTAAGCCTTGTAATAATGTACATACCTTTGCATTCTACAAATTTTTTCCATATTAAAAAATAAAAAAATGTAAAGAGGGTATGTCCTAAAATAAAAATCAAAGGAGAAAAAGAATAAGAGAAGATCAAAAACTGAAAATATGTGAACCCCAAAAACAACATTAGTCCATGAAAGTGTGCAAGTCGAAATGGCACTACTATTTACTTTTATGCATAATAATGAATGTGTGTAGCTTGTTACTCATGCCACAATCCATGGCAATCAAACTGTTTAATCTTGGTTACTTCATGCTTTGAATTTTATGTTTATAGTTAGAGAATAAAATCTGACAAACAGTTTAATCTTGGTAGATCTTAGATAGGTAGAGAAAATAAAAGGAGCTCATAAGTTTAATCTGAGCCCTTGGATGATATAAGGTTAGAAATAGATAGTTTGTTTTACAAAAGAAAAGATAAGATAAGGGTTTTCTAGCCTAAATGCACCCAAAGAAATGAAGAAAACATGTTAGGGTAAGAAATGGGTAAGTAGAAGAAAGGTGGCTGAGCTACAAAGTTGATTGGATCAAAACATATGCATCATGCTTAGACACATATTTCAACATGTATGATCAATTATGAAGGCAAAAGCAAAGGTTTGCAAGTTGATTTGATTAACTCCCCCTCATTCATTTTTTCCCTTATACTTACTAATTTCCTATCCACAAGCATGTTCTAGTACTTTTAATCCTACAAGTCAAAGAGGCTCGGAGCATTTCTCTGAATTTTGGTGGGACCAGACCCTTGGCTTAATGACTTATGGACATCAAGTGCTAGAATCCCCTTCATAAAATTCATTCCCCCTTTATTACCCCAATAAAACCCCCTTTTCCTAATGATAAACTTCATTTGCCTAGGAAAAGTGAAAACCCCCATGTAAATCTTATTTCTCCCAAAAAACCCACAAAAAACATTTTATCCTAAGTATAAAGCATATGCGCAAATATTACACTTTACATTATACTTAGGGGAATATCCACTCCTCCCATCACATTTCATATTAATTTTTAACTTTATTATATAATTCCCAGATAAAACCTTTTCCCATATGTTAATTAAATCCCTATGTAAATACCCCCAACCCTTAGTTTTAACAAAAATTATACATTTTCCCCTTATTCCGTTAAAACAAAAAAATCCCCTCATTAACCTTAAATAATCCCAAATCCACCGTGATTAAAGTCCTGCCCCCCCAAAACCTTAGTTCATTTTGTCCGTGCTATTTCACCTCTTGACCACCATCCGATCGTTTGCACCCAAATCCGATAATGCAAAGCCATATTGGGCTCACCCGACGCCCGACCTTTACCCGAAGAATTAAACCCCATCATTTAGCCCTGCTCGATAGTTTTAAACGTGTCATTAAGTCTTAAATAAACCCATGCCATCAAAGTTTAAAGCATTGGGCCCCCCCAAGCCCAAGCTTTTATCACCCGTGCGCTTCCCTTGCCCAATTGCCCTCTGATCAACATCCCCCTCATCCAACGGTCCACAACTATATCAGCCTCGCTTGATGGCCGATCATTACCTGCCCGATAAAGTGGTTTTCCCTCGAACCCCAAAGGCTATGTGTTAGGCGCTGGAGTAGATCGGGTGGCCCCTCCTAAATACTACTTTCACCTCATAAGTGGTACGAAGACCTCCAATACCGCCTCCCTTCCAACTCGATAAACCACTTACTATTCATAAATATGAATTTCCATGCCAAATTCAAAAAGTTGCTCGTTAAAACTTAAAACCATGAAAACCCTCATTTTCATGCCTTTTGCCCCGTTTCAAAGTAAAACCCATTAAACCCTCTTGGTGCCACCCTGAAACTCTACAACACAGTTCGACCTCCAATCACTTTCAAAACATTGCCATGACTCCTTCCCCAAACATCCCTGTGCCATAAAGCCATCAATTGCGTTTCCTACTGACCTGTGTTTTCTTAATAATTGTTGAATTTTGCAGGTAATTACCTGAAGACATGATCTTGGATAAACTATTTTGATACTAGTCACAAAACTTGTTTACTCCAAAAATCGACAGGAAGGCTATTCAAAATCCTGTATTAAGAAGAAGAAGACAATATACAAGGAACATAGACGAAATAATTCACAGAGACATTGACTGTCAAAACAGAGAAACCGGACATAGTATGCAGTTAGGAGACAAACATATAAAACATACAAAAACTTGACCAATATCCACCACCAGATGCTGGTACACATAAAAACTAAATAATTTACTATTGAAACACACAGTAAACAGTTAAAATGTACAGTAAAAAAGAAAATCACAATAAAGGATATTGACAGGTCATCAAGGTGAAAGAGTATCAATGTAAAAAAGCATCAAAGGAAAGCCTAAAGTAAATGATGCCTCCAGTGTGAAAGTCCAAATAGAAAAGAGAATAAAGGGATAAAACCAAACCATAAAGGCCAGCAGAACCGCAATAAATGGGACAAAATGAAAGCAATTCAAAAGTTGTCTCTATCTTCCTGCAAGAAGATATTTGTATTTCCTAGATTAAATATCAAGTTAGTTTGAGATATTTTGTAATAAAACTTTTGTATAAATACTTCACAATTCGAAGTATGTAGTGTGGATCCTTAAACATTTCTATAGGCTTCTTGATCAAAGGACTGTAAAGCTATTGGATCATTGACTAAGCCAACAAGTTGGATTGATGAATAAAGACAAGATATTTCAAAGGATTCATGTGTTGAGCGAGGTACAAACAAGTATTTTCTCACGTTGTTGTTATATTTCTTAAAGTTTTTCCACAATGTATATCTGAATCTAAATGCTATAACTGGAGTATTATCTCAAAATTTGTTTGATTACACTCAGTTTTTTTTTTTTTTTAACCGAAACGGATATTTTATTTATGGGTGGCCAAATCCATATCAAGTATTACATTTTCTGTTTCTAACCGAACAATTTCTGCTTTTACAAGATCGACTTTCCCTTTTAAGGAATGGCTGCCATATTCGGTTCTCCTGCATTTATACTTATCATGTTCTTTTCTAGATTGCATCCAATATTTTCCAGGCTGTCTGCTTCTGAATTTAATTCTTTGAGGATATGAAAAATTTGAACTGAAGAGAAGTCCTTCAAGAGTCTATTCACTCTTAATATCTGTTTGTTCAGAACTGGATCCTTAAGCCCTTTCTTTTTTAATAGAGCTTTTATCAGCAATTCTGAGTCTCCAAACACTAAGATTTCCCTTGGGTTTCCTTTTCTGTCCAGTTGGCCATCTTTTAAAAGAATAAGGACTTCTGCCTGATTGTTGGTTTTAATTCCGAGTCCCCAACTGAATTCCTCTTTTCTTCCATTCGGGAGATAAATGACCCCCCCGGCTCCTGACCTGCCTGGATTGCCTTTCGAGGCTCCGTCAAAGAAGATAGTGCATTTTCCTTGAGATTTCCACCACACCTGGAAGCTTTCCAAATTGTCTCGAATCTGCCAGTTTTCCTTGTGGTTTGGGCGTGTGATTGATGAAGGACTCGTTGTAGGAGTGTAATCACCCAACCATGCTCTTTCTTCATCTCTTAGGGAGTTATCTCTAACATTGGATTGTCTCAAAGTTTCTATTAGAAATTTCTTGGCCTTTTATGTGACATTTCCTGCTGACATTTCTTTTTGATTAAAGACTATTTCGTTCTGGGAGAGCCACAACTTCCAGCACACGTATTTTGGAGCTTCTATCCACACCTTGTACCAAAGGGATTTGACAGCGATGTTGTGGGGATACCTAGCTTTCCAAGACAAAAACATGTCTGTTATCGAACAATTCACTAGGGGTCTTACATTCAGTCCAGCCAAGAAGCTAGTCCAGGCCTTCTGAGCATACTCACATTCAAGAAAAATGTGAACTGAGGTCTCCAAGGCTTTTTTACAGAACATGCATCGATGTGGACCAGCTATGTTCCTTCTACATAGGTTGTCTCCAGTTAGGATTTTGTTGTGAAACAAAGTCCAGAAGAAGAAATTGATCTTCGGAATGCTGAAGCTTTCCCAGATATGCTTCCACACTGCTTCCGGGTGCAAAGAGTCTTTTTTGCTTTGCATCTGTAAGTACCCTTGTTTGGCTGTGTATACCCCTGTTTTTCCCCAACCCCATGAATCTTCCTCGTCCTCATGCACTGGAGTAAAGTCTGTGATTTCATCTATGAAATAGTTTAACTGATTTTTTAAGTGCGCTGGTATGTTGGGCAAAGTCCAGCTCTGCCAATTGCCTTTGTTATCCCACTCTGCAATGTCCTCGATTTTCCTGATTCCTTTTGATCTTAACCAAACTCTTAAATCTGCGATTTCATTTATGTCTGAGAGTGGAGGATGGCCCATGATTCGGTCTCTCCACATCAATGTTTTTTTGCCATTACCTAGAATTTTATACAAATGTGTTCTGAAGAAATCTATCCCTTTACAACAGAGCCTCCAAGCCTGTGTTCCTTTAGGAGAAGACGCTGGGTTGAAGGAGATGATCGACCGATTTCTGAGATATTTGAGATTTAAGACCTGGCTGATTGGATGCGTGGGCTCAGAAGTTAGCTGCCACAGTAGTTTACAACCCAGGGCTAGATTTTCTTGTTGGGGGTCTCTAATTTGGAGTCCTCCCTCAGCGATTGGGCGCTTCACCATTTCCCAATTAACTAAGTGAAAACGATTACTGTTCCCCTTCCCACCATTCCACAAAAAGTTCCGCATTAAAAAAGAGATCTGATCTGCGATTTGCCTTGGAGCCATCAGCAAAGTGGCTTGGAAAGTAGGCAGAGCTGAAAGTACAGACCGGATGAGAATGAGCTTGCCTCCTATGGTAAGCCAGACACCGCCCCACGCTGCTATCTTCTTATTGAACTTGGAAATCACCTCCTCCCACAAATTATTACGATTGGATCCCATCGTCAACGGAAGACCAAGGTACTTTATTTTATCCCACTCTGCATAGCCTTTGAACCCCAGTTCGTTGGCTATCCTTTCAATTGTTTGTTGATCGGTATTCCATCCATAAACTGTGCTTTTCCTCTCACTGATTAGTGCTCCAGTAACACTGCAATACTTTTGGAGAATTGTCTTGAATGATTTAGCAATTCTCATGGAAGCGCCCCCGAGCAGGAGTGAATCATCAGCAAAGAGCGAATGATTCACTGGGGATACGCCTTGCACGATTCTTATCCCAGGAATGATGCCACTCCTGTGTCAACTTTCTACTTAATGAATCCGCCATCAGAATATAGAGAAAGGGAGACAGAGGGCAGCCTTGCCTCAGTCCCCTAGTGGCGGAAAAGAACTCTGTTGGTCTCCCATTCACCATTGGGGTGATCCAGATGTTTTCGATGCAGGCTTTGATAAGGTTTATGAATTCCTGTCTGAACCCAAAGGCTGCAAGTACCCTGAGCAAGAAAGAATGGTTAACACGATCAAAAGCATTACTCATATCTAATTTGATAATCATACCTTGTTCTTTCCGTGTGTGGCTGGAATGGAGAGCCTCTTGGATTTGAATGACATTATCTAGGATTTGTCTGCCTTTCACAAATCCTCCTTGGGCTGGAGAGATGAGTTTTTGAAGAAGTGGCTTGATTATGTTTGCCAGCAGTTTGGCCACGATCTTGTATGATGAATTACAAAGGGAGATCGGCCTGTATCTGTCAAAGGATCTTGGGTTTGTTTCCTTGGGGATTAAAGCGAGAAATGTGGATTTTATTCCACCACCCACTTTTGCCTTCCTCAAGACTCCTCTTATCATTCTGAAGAGATCAATTTTGATAATCTCCCAACAAATTCTGTAAAAGTGTATGTGAAACCGTCGGGACCTGGGGCTTTATCTGGTTCCATGGACCATACAATACTAGTTATCTCTTCTTCTGTTACTGGGCTCATCAGAGAATCATTATCTTCCTCACTGACTAGATTTGGGATGGTTGTGAGAAACTCTGCTTCATCCTCCTCATTCCCATTTCTTTCTGCACTAAGAAGGTTCTGAAAATGATTTACAGCTGCTTCTTGGATTTGAGAGAATCCTTTATAAACCTGACCACTAGTGCTGGTAATTTCTGTTATGTGATTGCGCGAGAGACGGGCCCTGCACTGTCTATGAAAGTATGAGGTATTTCTGTCCCCAGATTTGAGCCACAGGCTTCGAGACTTTAAACGCCAATATTCCTCTTCATTTATGAAAGAACAGTATACATTCCTTTGAGCAGATTTTTCATTGGCTAAATCTGTGGAAGAGGGATCTTTCTCCTCCATTTCTAGTTGTATTCCTTCCAATTGAATTACTGACTCCTTCCTCTGCCTATTGGGAGATTGCATGGATTTCTTTATCCAATATTTGAGTGGTTTTTTGTATTTTTCATTTTTTGTTCCCACACATAGCTTGGGGAACCGAGAACTTCTGTCCTCCATGCTGCTTGAACTGTTTCTAAAAACCCATCAATGCCTGCCCAGAGAGGGTTGAAATGAAATGGAAGGGGGCCTAAATCCTCTTCCTCTTTTAGGCATAAGAGGATAGGCTTATGATCCGATGTGAGCTTTGGAAGAATCTTGGTGAAAACTATTCTGTTGTCCATCATTAAAGAGCTGCTGATAAGAAACCTATCCAATCTGGTTGAGATATGATTTTCTCCGGTTCTATTGTTTGTCTAGGTGTATTTTCCTTTCACTGGTTTGAAGTCTACCAAGTCCCACTGCAGAATCAAATTGCCCACTGTATTGATGAAAGGATCTCTAGACTGGATCCCTCCTTTCTTTTCTTTGGGATCTAGAGTTATGTTCAGATCTCCACCTATGACTAAATTTGTGGGACTGATTTGCGCTATATAATCTAAAAGTGACCTCCAGCACTCTCTCTTTTCTTCATAATGAACAGGGACATACAAGTTAAACAGAGTGAGGGTAAGATTGCTTACGGTGTGGCGCAGCTCTGTGAAAATCCAATGTTGAGTCGCTAAAAATCGTTCTAGTGAGAAGTTTTTTGTCCAAAAAGTACCTAATCCTCTAGCTGTGCCCCTTGCACTAACAGCCTTTCTGAATCAAATTTCCATTTCTTAGCGCTGGTGTTTAGAAGGGTTTCCCCTTCTACTTTGGTCTCTTGGAGCATAAGGATGTCCGCGGTCTCCATCTTCAATAAGTCTCTGATAGCCTCTGCCTTATTGGGATTACCCAGACCCCTACAGTTCCAAGAGATCAACTGCATCATTTACCACTTGAAGGGGTAGGCCCTCCTCCTTTGGAGGCCCTTGGCCTGATATTCCTCCCTAGTGTCATTTCGATGGTAGCTTGATTGCCGAGGGTTTTTTGTCTTTCTGACTCCTCTTCTCTAGTTTCCTTGTTTGTTCTTCGTCCAGCCCTTTTTGATGACCTTTCTTGTGTTTCATCATCTGATGATCCCATATTCTCTATTTTTTTTTCTTTTTTTTTAATTTCTCTACGTATGATGGAGAAGAAATATTGCTTGGGATGGAGATTGGGTTATTACCTGGTTCTAGGGTTTCCATATTCTCCTGTTGTGGTGGTTCTTCTTCCCCTGCTTCCGGAGGATCTGAAGGAGGCGTGAGGATTTCAAAGGGGTTTTTATCCCCCTCATTGCCTTTTGTTTCACTGCTTCCGGCGTTTTGGTTACTTGTGTTTCCATTATCTACTTTGTTCTCTGTCCCTTTAGCCTTGTTTTTGTTACTCTGTCTATTAGATGTTGTCTTCTTTGCCTGTTTCCATTGTTCTTCTTTTTCCTTCTCTGATGTCTCCTCGCTTCTTTTTTTGCAGTATCTAGCAAAATGCCCATACTCGTGACAGAAACAACACTTGAAGGGCAGTTGTTCGTAATCAAGCTCTTGTATGTGTGTCCAGTTTTCCACCGATAGCTGAATCGCTTCGGGTAGTCCTATTTCTAAATCGACCTCCATGCAGATCTGGGCACAGGAATACTGGTCCTTCCTTGGGGCTTGGTCTATGTATTTTCCAAGAGCGTTTCCAATGGATTGGAGTGAGCTTTGATTCCAGCAATGCAGGGGAAGATGCGGGAGGCGCACCCAA
Source organism: Pinus taeda (assembly GCA_000404065.3). NCBI lineage: Eukaryota > Viridiplantae > Streptophyta > Pinopsida > Pinales > Pinaceae > Pinus > Pinus taeda. The sequence goes on from APFE031248396.1 coordinate 86,466, forward strand.
ACAGGAACCGCCTTTGGCACATCTTGCGCTGGGTCAAAATCTGTAGACCATTTGTTCAAGTAGAGTCCTTGAGGCCCCATGAAATATGGCCCGTTTTTGAAGATCAGGCCTCTGTCCTCTGTACCGTCAAACAGGAAAACAAAGAACCCTTTTCCTACAAAATAGATCTTGATTCCTTCATTTACCAAAGGTAGCTAGTTCCTTTTGACCCATTCTTCGACAGCTCTCGGGGATGGCCACAAACCGGTGAACTGGCCGATCAGACCTTTTTCTGCAAGATTCAGTGCAGATATACATATTTCCTCCTTTGGTAAGGCCACCTTGGGAATACTATCCAGTTTTTTGACGAATTTTTGCTGCGGGCCTGAGACCTGACGTTTTCCTGTTGCAGTTACAAGAGCCTTGAAGGCTTCGATCTCCGGGGGAAAGGGGGGAGGGGCCGCAGGGCCGCCTCCAGACTCCATGAGGGAGAGTGCTTGCAGGGTCGCTCAGAAGGCGCAGCTAGGGATGCAGCGCGTTGGTTCCATCAACCGAAATTCCTTTTGGCTGGGGCAAAAATTGATTACACTCTGTTTTAACAATTAGACAAATACATGTTTTCTACCGATATATAAGTTAAGGAATTCTGAATTTCTCCTTAGTTTAGGTTGTTTCTTTATAATCTATAGCAAAGGATTCTTAATTTCCCTTTGTTTCCGATTACCCTCTGTTCCTTGTTGAAATCCTGGTCAGAGAATTCTTAATTTCTCTCTCACCTTGGTTCAAACCATTTCACCCCTCTGGCCCAAAGACCTGCACTCTACTCTACTATCTTGCCCTTTGAACATTCCCTTTAGTGAGTTGATCTAGTTCTGCTGCCCTTTTGTTGACTCCATAACCCAATGGTCTAGAGACATCATTTTATCCATCTGTTTAAAGGATCCCACCACTCAATCTTCAATACAAATAGAAAACCCCCTCTGAATATTCAGAACTAGCCTAAAATCCTAGCAAACAAATCTAAATCATATAGAGAGAGCCCTCCCTAAGTATAGGTTATCTAGAGCCTATGCTCAAAAGTTGGTTTGTGGTTACCTCAGTCATTTTCTTTCTTATAATAACTTCTAGAGAAAATTCTAAGTGATAACAGGAGCCTCCAAAAGTTGATGCAATAGAGAAAATAGGAGCTTGCCTTTACATCACAATAACAATAAATTCATGGTTTTCTCCCTTTATGGGTTTCCACTTATATCTAGTGCCCATATGTGTTTCTTTTGTGTGTTGATTATTATGTTGAAGTTGAATGTTGTTGACATATTAAATTTTCTTTTTATATGGCATTATCCTGCTCATTGAATAGTATAGATAAATATTGAAAAGAAAAATAGATAGTAATTGATGTTCATGAATGCACTAAACTACTTTTCACCCCCCTTGTTTAGTCAAGTTCCCAACAGGTTTAGGCTACAATTCTAGGCTAAATAAATTTTAAAATAAAGAATATTTACAATAACTATATTTAAACAAATCCTGAGAAAATAGCAAAATTATGTACAATAAGTCTTTGGTAAGGCTAAGTCAAGAATGTAAATAAGTAAAAAAAATAAAGGTAGTTAATTTGTTTTATTTGAAAATAAAGGATAAAGAAATCCAATAATGGGTATAGTTAACCTATAACTTTTAATATAGAATTTCACTATGAATACAAGTATTGAAAAATCAATTGGAACATATACAAACATTCCTGAGAATGCCATATAATAGAGAAAATAAAACATTCTATAACAAAAATTTTAAATTATCAAATAAAGGATGAACATTCAATATGCTCTTACAAAAGAATAGATAGTTGTTATCTAAAACTTGTCGAAAAGACCCAAGTAACAATAATAGTACACTTTAATCTAAGGATTTGGGTCATGGTCATTTTTAATATTTATAAATAAGGCATAATTGCATTTAAACCATAAATTCCCTCTTAGGGTAATGTTATGCATAACATTCTGTTGACAGTGTTGGACCCACCAACATGTCAGGGGATCTCCTCGGTAAGAAGTCCCAACTAGACCTTAGACTGTTTTGTGTAGGAGTCCCAGCACTGGATCGTACGGTATCACCTTGACTGTGGATGCACGCAGAGGCAAGTAAGATATCCCTGTTGGTAGAAAGGGTGTGACATATGCAACAAGTCAAGGGAGGTGCATGAACGGTTATAACACACGTAGGGTGAGGTGAGTGCGCCCCTTGGAAACCTGTGAAAGCACATAGTTAAGAAGGGAACACACGACAAAAGATGCATGAAAAAATTGGAAGGCAAGTAAGCTGACAATCCAAAATGATGGTTAAACCAACAACACATTTCAGTAAGATTCATACATACATATACAAAAAGAGTCTATACAAACATGCGTAAGAAAATAGATACATATATCATTTAGAGTAAACAAGATAGCTAAAATAAAATACGAAATATGCATGAAATGTGTTGGATCTATTATATTAAGAGTAAAAGTTCCAATCATACAGTACAACCATGACCGACCACTAGTCCCGATAGCAGAATGTTACAGTCATTGTTGCCTGCTCCTCCAAAGAGATGTGCTAGCTCTGCACAGTGGAGAAGGCAAGGCTCGTTACAATAATCTCCAAGCTTTCTCTAAGATACTCATATCGGAAGCTTGGATGACCAAAAGCCTCTACAATGAGTTATGAGGGACTATATATAGAAAAGGGTGGGGTGACCCTTGACATTCCTCTTTATGATTGTTCATCTATCCTCATGACTCTTCAACTACTCTATGATTGTTACATCCAACTATCGACACTTGAACTTCCACTTGACAAGACGTTACATACAATTTGCACATGTACCCATGTGAGACAAAATAGGCTTAAGTAAGCCATGCAAGACATCACTATGATTTGGAAAACTATGGGAAGACCATCTCTTCGACATCCTCATGATGGTTGACGGTAGAGAACTGACGCCAAGCTTGGTAGTTCACAATGGTGTCTATGTACTTTGTGGTGACATCTTTCTGGAAACGAACTCCTACCTCCATTCCATCCAGGTACACTACTCTAGCTCCTCTATCCAACTCGTCTAATAACATGCACATCATTGTCTTGAGTGCAGCTGGACCAATGATATACTGATGCATGGTGTCTACACTGATCACCAAATCTATGTTGGTGGTTATGCGCATCAACTCGTCAAAGTATGAGTCAATCTCTAGTCGGACTTGTGCCTTCATCTTTGCCTCAGTGAGTGTCCCAATAGATGGGATCACATGTGTGCACACAACAACATCCATACTCTTGAATACCCGTGCATGGGAAGCCTACAAAATAGTGATGAGCTGCGTGAGATATTCATAGTTCTGGATCTGACTCTAGATGTAGGCCTTCAACTCGACTGCTATGGGCTTCATCATCTTGGGAAAGTGTAGCGGGGTTCTGTTGTATCTCATTGTCCATGTTTTCATGTAGTCTACAATAATATGCACGTTTGACAAGATACGTGCTCTCCTAGCACATCGTTGTTTCCAACCATTGAGATGGACAACTACCTTATGCACGAAACCAAACTTGGAATACAATGCCCACATGACTATCTCAAAGGAAAATACTTCATTCAATATCACATTCTTCAACTTTTCCCAGGCGGATGCTGTAACCAGTTCCCTTCCTTGCTTGGTCGTTTGTAACGCCTTATTCATTCGCTTGTTCTAAGCTATCAAGAAGTGAACACTTGAGCTAGTGGCTTCGGCATATGCTCTGGTAGCATCAGCTAATTCTGCTAGATGCTTGCGCAAGTCAGACACGATCACTCGTTCTTCAAATTGCACAGGAGATGTGTTGTCATCTGGAGTAGACAGTTGGGCATGCTTGCACAACTCTATGTTGAAACTCGTCGAATGGTATGTTGTGCATCTCTCCTTCCAGATTGTCTCCAAGGATCTCAATATATCATTGGTCACTTCGGACTTGCTCTACTTCTTGATCCGGTGAAGTTGGTGGGTTGACCTCATGGTGGTAAGTCATGAGGTTGATGTCTTTCTCTAACTCTTGCTGCTCCATATCTGTATCCATCTGCTCAAATTCTTGTTCAATCTCTTGAGTGAAGTCCTGCTCCTATGTCTGCTCACCCTGTTTGCTTGGTGCTAGCTTTTCGGATGAGCCTACTACGTGTATGGGCGCAGTTTGATATGTTTTTACATGTTGTGCCCCTTGCTGTACTTGTTCTTGATGTGCTTTCTTCTCCTTTCTGCACAACTCCTGTTCCTTTTGGATTTGCTCCTTCAGCTCATGCAACTCCTTCATTGTTTCCTCCATCCTCCGTTTTTCTCTCTACCTTTGCGCAATCCTCCTGTTGTGCTATTGCCTCTTTGCCTCTATTGCCAAAGATGCTTTCTGCACAAGTGGGCCTGCTCTGAACTTGCATCTTTGTTCTGCCTCGGCGTTGTTGAAAATATTTCTATTACTTTTGTCGCGCACCGGTATGTTTACCTCTGCTACTACTGCTACTAGTGCTCTCCTGGATGCTGCTTCACACTGCTTCTCTAACCATTCCACAACGATGCCGATAAGTTCATTGGGCCTAGAGAAGTTGTAATAATATCTCCATGGGTCTTCCTCCACCCAATGACGTGCCCCATGGATCCATTGAAACTTTACTCTCGTGCAATGGTCTTTCACAATACAATGCGGGTCATACAGATTGAAGCTTCGGACGTCAAAAGGATATTTCTTGATCTCCTCTATATCGACATCCTCATGCTTGAGGTTTCGTATTTCATACAACCCGATCTACAACGGAAGAGTGGGCCAAGGTGCCTTCTTCTTCCGATGCAGCCTAACTGACAATCCTGCTGAGATGTGGTATGATACTTCTTTCATGACGAGCTTGTCCATTGAAAACTTTGACAAAACATACGGAGGCTTGTCCACCCTGTACATCCATATGAAGGTGCCAGATGATGATGCATACCAATCTTCTATGTCGATCAGTGCCTCCATTGTTGCCTTCGACATGCAAGGTGGATCCTGCTCAAATATCATCTTGTACACCGGGGTGACAAAATGATCTGAAAACTGTGTGATAAATCCTCTAAAGCTGCATTTAGAAAATAGTTTACAATAAGTATTGGCAAAGGTTTCCACCGATGTCCATGCCCACTTCATGCTCGAGAACTACTGACGGGCACAGATTGCATCCAAGATGTAAGCAAACATGTAGATTTATGCTTGTTGACCTTTGGGGAGTTGTTGAGCTCCTGTGACCTATTTCTTTAGCCTGTGAGCCAACATGTCAGACTAGTTGCATGCTTTGCCTTCACTGGCCAGTTGGTCCAATGCAATCACCCAAATCTGCGGGAAGGTCTCCATGCTCTCTTGGTCATACAAGAAGCATGCAAAGATGACCAAGTATTAATATGCCTTCTGCAATATCTTCATCTTGTAAATCTGGTTGGGTGTCATTCTAAATTTGGTTTGCTCCTTTACCCAGTTCTTCAAGATACCCCTGGAGTTTGCATTGCTACTGTGTAGGCTGAAGGGTGTCTCCATGGTGATCATTGGCTTCGAAAAATGGTACATTTGTTGATAATCTTGTGCCCTGAAGGTAGAAATCTTTGTCCCGCTGACATTTCTCAATGTCATCGTCTCAGGATTAGTGTGTGAGATGATCTAATGTATCATGTCCACGCATGGGAATGTGGGATTCCTGCATGTAATCCGGTACAAGTTGGACTTTTGAATGTTCACATAGAATTGGTGGTCTTTGAGATCTTCCCCAAATGTGCTTGAGAATGAGTTGTTGACCTCTTGCCATTTCATATTGATGTCTTTGTCTACGATCAACTTGGTGTCTTCATAAAGCAACAAACTTGTAGACACTCGCTCAATTGTTGCTCTAGTTGCACTTTTGTCAGTGTCCTTTGACCCTACTCTCTTGGAGGCCATTTATCCTTAACTGCTGAGGGATGAACAAACACTTGCTATATCTGGAGACATGGCGACATGCATGGAAATAAATCTATCAGTTAAAACCAAAGAAAACTTGAGGGATGACATGCAACATACCTAGGGAATTGCTCAAAAGGATTGCACAATTTTCACTGGGAGGCCGAGAGACTGACTGCTGGAAATACACAAAAGGAAGTTCGGACTATCGGGAGGCTGGTTGACTACTGGAATTATGCAATGCATAATCTAGACTGGTCTACTAGGTATTGGGATTTCGCAATGTGCAATTTCATCTGGAAAGTGATGCAGGCCCAGGGACAGCATTGCAGTTTTGTAGGCCAGCAGTCACTGCATCTTAGAATTGCGCAAGGAAAGATTGGAGGGTAGTCACTGGCCAAAAATGCATATTTTATGGGAGGAAGGTAGAGCCTTCCCTCTCAGAATTGCACGATGTTGTCTGGGTGAGGGAGAGTCCAGTCCAAGGTTGCCGAGACCTACCAACGGGCAACTGAAAGCAAATGAATATGTGAATTCACGGTGATACTGAGTGTAAGTAGAAGCAAATGATCATGCATGAAAACAATGAATGCAAGATTAAGAAAATGGAACAACATGCATGTGTGTGAAATGAGTCGCTGAATTAGCGATTGTTCGTGCAAAACTGTGTCATGCATGCGATAGCAGTGAGATGCTAACGAAAACTAAAACCGTGCTTGTACAAGATAACATGCATGAAAACGACAACAAGCGTTCAAAAAAATCAAGAAGACAACACCTGTATAAGCCAAAACACAAATAGCGACAGAAATGCCGCAAAAGGCAAGTTAAGTGGACTTACCTAGAAATAGTTGAGCTGGATGTGTTGAAGACTCCTGGATGTACTGTGGGATGTCAGAGCTCCAATAATGATTTGAAGAATGAGCTATGAAGTGTCGAATAAATAAGTTTCAAGCTCATGACGCGCATGCCACAAATCTAGGAAAAAGCAACACTTGGAGGAAAGTTTCTAAAATGATCTTTGCATGTAACCTCAAGCTGCTAAAAATAGCTCCCTAAAATCTAGGGATTCTTTTTGCATGTTTCTTTTTGCTATTTTGGGAAAAGTAGCCCATGCATGCAAATCAAGTTTTTTCGATCTTGGGTGGAACTAGTCAACCTGAGGACACATGCAACAGCCTGCTTGCTTGAGGGAAAATTTTGGGCAATTTCTGGGATGACGCTGGGTTGGTTGTCTAGAGGGATTGCGAAATTTCTGGGAGGAGTAGCTGACTGTTGCCCAAGATTGTGCAATTTCTTGATTGAGCAACACTGCTGGGCCAAATTGCGTGGTTTTCACTGGGAAGGTTGTGTGACAAGATTGCATAGTTTATGAGCCTAGCAGGCTGCCAGTTAGATTTGCACAATTTCTGGAGGGTAGGCTAGTATTGCTCCAAAATTGTGCAATTTTATGAGCGAGATGCCCAGCCAGCAGCTAGACCAAGTCCGGAGTGGTAGCCTGTGAGGGGAGTGAACAAGCTATCATGCATAGGCTAGCAAGCTGCTAGAAAACCAATGAAGCTCATGTACCTGACAACGCAAGACATGCTATTAAGGATGGTTGGTAGGGAGGTTCCAAAACGAAGCTAAGGGAAAAATTTTGAGGGTGGTCGTAGCCGCTACAACACATTCCTGGTACCTAAACTAAAGACAAAAATCTATAATTAAATTAAAGCAAAACCTCGATGGCATGTCTTCATTGAAAGAGTCAACCACATACATAAGAAGTGATGAGGAGTTTAGGAACACCTGACTTAAAGAGGAGGAGCCAAACACTCATTACTTTTTGGAAGGCTTCATAACATGTATAAAGGAAAAACTTTCAAAATTTGTCAGAATCCGACTATACCTATGAATTTCTAGAAAACCGAAATATAAGTGGGGGTTAGTAAAAATGAAACAATCCGAACTAAAGAAATAAGAAAATATTTAATACCCAACTTAACTGAGAAAAATTATATGTATGAGGACTCATGTTGTTCCCTACAACAAATTACAAATTTTGAAATAAAATGCCAAAAATAACAAAGTTGAGGAAGGGACTAAACCCTACAAATAGGAATTTGTCTTATATAGAGAAATAATCAAATACAACATTTATAACCATGACCATATTAAAAATATTTATGCCTAAGATTACTAGTGACTAAATAATCTATGGTATGTTAAGGGTTTTGGTTCTCAAAACCCCAACCTTGAAAAGAAAATGACCAATAACTAACCAAACATCACAAGGTAAATATAAAGGAATATATAAAGCAAACATATTCATGTAGGGTTGTAATCCCAAATAAAAAATAAAATTTGTATAAGAAAGTTTTGCCACGACATGGTTTAGCCATAAATGGTCATGGCAAAAATAATTAAGCCCATAATTGAACTAAGGTAAAAACCGAACTATAACAATTTTGTCTAGGGTTTTAATATTCAAACCCTAACTAGGAGTAAAAAAAAGACTACGATAAATGTATTATTAATCCTTTTAGAAGGAATAAAGTGAAAATTTAATAGACACGAGGGAACCTTTGTCAAAATATGAGCCTATGCTGAGAACAAATTTCAACCAAGAGAATATCAGAATTCATATTATAATTCCATATCAAACCTGTAAACAAAAGAAAATAAATATTATTTTAGAAACCTTTATTGTTTAACTATTAATAGAATTTTGTATATAGAAAAATATAAATAAAGAGAAAATCTTACATAGAGGCAAAGAGAAACGAAGAGCTGAAATGTCTGTACCAGGTTAAGAAAGGATTATGAACCTAGTGGAGAATTATTTTTGCAGTGACAGAAACCGAGCAGAGTGGTAATGCAATGCTTCATTTTCTTTGGATACTTTTATGATCAAGAGGATAAGCATGATGTTCTTCATGGCCTATTTAGTTATGACTTCACACATATAGTATTAATGGATGATGAACTACCAAAGGTTAAACTTATATTTATAATGGCGATGATGATATATATGTTTGTGATGGACTTGCAATGTCGTGATTTTGTTGTATAAGTAGGATAGAGATTGTATATGAATGACGAGTTCATGGATATCCTTTATGATGTGAATGATTGATGGTTATAATAATAAATGATATCAATGTTCATGGATATCCTTTATGATATGAATGATTGATGATTATAATAATAAATGTAAATTGATATCATTGTAAGAGTGTGAAGTATATCAAATTGCTTAGGCTTGCAAGGTTATCAATGGGATATGTCATCATGATGATGAATTGGCATTAGGTCACAAGAATTGAAAGGTCTTAATAGCCATACTTAACTTTGTTAGGTTACAAAAGCCTAACTTTGTTTGACATGAATTGCATTCACTAATATGATTTTGTGTATAGGACTAAAAATGTGTGTTTGCTTACAAGAGTGTTGTAGATTGGTCACCTAATTATGAACGAAGTATATGAATGAATGCCTTGGTGAATTTTGAGATGGGATTTAGACAATGAGCCCTACATGGGTAACTTGTATTGATTTATATAGTTTTTGTTTTTTTAAGTGTGATTGATTTACTTGATAGGCATGAATGCATCAATGTGTACAAGATGAATGACTTATCCTTACTAGCACACCAAGAAATGGGTACATAATCAAGATATTGCAGCCTTAGTGTGATAGAATGATTGGAAGTGCCATTGCTACTCAAATTTGAGATGCATGATATGAAAGAAAGGAATTTTTTGAAGATGGTTATCCCATGTTTCTAGGAGTAAAGGTTCCATTCCTACTTTGAATACCTTCATCATGGGAGGTGATATGCCTCATGGTTATGATTTAGGAGTGTGAGTGCCATTCTTGCACAACCATGGGAAGTGACAATCCTAACAATTCCTAAAAGTCAATTCTCCAAGGATAATGAACATGTGCAATGGTGTGTAATCCTAAGACTGATTTTAGTTGTAGGAAACTGATTTCAAATAAGTCCCTTTAAATGATGTATATTGACTATAATTTACTTTTTATTTCTTGTTCAATGGATGTTATCTGCAAGTTATTTTTTATGGAATATTGATTTTAATAGCATGGCTGAGCATATTGGGATAGTGAAATATGTTTATGATCATGTCAATGGAAACTTGAACACCTTGTTTGATGACAAGCTTCATCGATGAAAAATTAAGTTTTTATAAGCAAACTCAACAAGTTTGATTATTCATTGAACATATGAAGATAAGCTTTAAATGTACACATATGCTCTCATAATCCATGCAAATCTAGTCAAAAGGTCTATCTAGACCACTGATCATGATGGTAGAGTTAATTAGTACTCAATTGCACTAAAGACTACTATTATTCTTCTTCAAACATTATTGTGCAATTAAGTATAGTTATGAGGCTAAAGGGTTGTAGTATTAAGTTGTGGGCTAGCCGGAATAGAGGATGCACTAACTTCCACATTCTAGAAGCCATATAATATTGTTTTGTTGAAAGCCAAAATATATTTAGTCCACTTTGGAGTCAAGAATATTCTGGGGGGATATATCCTCTCAGCTATCCAAGGTAACATTCTCTAAAGATATTATGTCCCTATATACAATTATATATCAACCTCATTTTCTTAGGTGATAGGTTGTCACATAAGAGGCATAATAACCTTCGTAAACTTGGGTGTTACATCAAGGCCTTTCATGGAAGAGGTGTACATATACATCGTTATGTAGGATTTCCTTTTAGGCCAACATTCATGACCCTACCTAACCTTAAGAAATATAATAATATTCAAGTTTGGGAAGTTTTATATCCAATGTCTTATGGCCTTAATTGTGAAATTGTTTATAAGCATGGAGGTCGTTCCACCTCTCTAGGACCACCTACAAATCATGAAATTCAATGATAACACTTAGTGAGTTAGTAAAAAATAAAATGTTCTAATTTGAGGAATATTTCTGCTAAGGATTCCTTGCTCTAGGTTTTGAACATTCTCCTACTAGTAGAGTGAGATAAGGCAAAATCACTATATCTCTACTCAAAACTTATGTAACTCCTATACGTATAGCTTATAGAAGATCCTAACATGTTCATGAGGAAAGGTAGGTTGTGATCCTCTTGTCTAACACTCTATATTAATAACTATCTCAAGGAATCTACCTTGATTCTATTAGAGACAACAAACATATATAAGTTGTAATAGCCCCTGACTTATTCCCCTATTGTAAACACTTTAATTATTTTTATTTTTATTAAAGTTAAAATGGTCGAGAAATTGGAACACAGATTCTAGATTTTGGGGAAGGGAGATTGCATGAGAAAGTTGGGATATTTAATTTCAACATGGAGGCTAAACTGCCTTCCTTTAATAAGATGATCATGTTTTAATTGGGTTGGAAGGTGAGAGGACAAGCACTATACCTCCTTGGGTGAATCCACAAGGCAAAGAGGATGAAATTAAATACAAGGGTGGGAAATATTGGTAAGAGAGAGCAGGTTGAGGATGACAGGTTGAGGAGTGGTGTAGGGAGATATTGTAACAACATCACCATGAACACACAAACACAAAAGAACCACTGGCTAGAAACTACAAACAAGATGAAGAGTGCAAGACATATGATTCAACAAATGTCATATGATTGTGACAAGAGTAGTGGAGGCCACGAAGGGACTTCTCCAAAAGGAGAAGGAAAAGAACGAGGGAATTCATGCGATGAAGAGGATTCCATTGAGGAAGAAGGCCAAGAGTCAACAAGGGAAAAGAAGGGAGAATTCCTCATGAAGAGGAAGAAAAATGAAGAAAGAAAAGGGGACAAAATGAGCCACTCAATAACAAACCATGAGGATTTTCTGCCTAAGGATGGAGAGCACTGGTTTGCCTAAAATTTAAAGAATCCACCAAGTGTGGATTTCCTTAGGAAGCCGCTAGGAATCTTGTGGTTGATGAAACTATTGTCCTAATAGTAGTTTTCCCAACTATGGAATCTTCCCATATTGAGCTCTCCTCCTGCAACTGAGTAGTGGTTTTCCTAAGGGTTGAAGAATCCACCAAGTGTGGCTTGCCTTAGGAAACGACTGTGAAACTTGTGGACTAATGAATATATTATTTTATTAGTAGTTTACCTAGCCGAATAACCTTCCCGTATTTGCATAAATAATATCCTCATGTGATTAAGAGTGGCTTGTCTTGGGACTAAAGAAACCACTAGGAAAATTATGGACTAATGAATCTACTATTCTAGCAATAGTTTTTTCCAGATGGGGAACCTTCCAATGTTATGGTGAAACTACTCTCCTAGATTAGAGATGTGGTTCTCTATGCTTAAAAAGTACCCCTGCATTGAAGCTTACTGAGTTAAGGCCATGTGACATGATTGTTAAGAAAATTTGAGGGAAACATATCCATATTCATTTGATTACCTAAATAGTTGGTGAGTGGAGGAAGTGTAGCCTTGGGGACCCCGTTTTAGCTGATAACATTTAGATTACACTGTTAAGCACTCCTCTCAAGATTTGGAATCTGAATTGGGGTGATAGTTGCAAGAGATATTTGTTGCAACTTGTTTAAGTTTTGGTGGAGAGTTAAATTCCTAATCATGGTTTCTAGATGTCTCACTATAAGGTCAGTGTTCTTATGCATTATTTTCCAGTGCATGCTATATGAATGTTTATTGTGCTATTTTAAATGCATGGAATATTTTTTTCCTGTAATATTGGGAAGGTTGACTTCCTGTGTAATATACGATGAATGGGTTAAATTATTGTGTTTGTTCAATGCCTATGCTATGATGAGGAATGTTGATTCTTGTGTAAACGTGTATTTTTGAACTCTTTGCAACTAATGAAGAATGGTTAAATCTAGCATGTTTGGTATATATATATATATATATATAATATATAATATATATATATATATATATATATTATATATATATATATATATATATATATATATATATATATATATATATATTATTATATATATATATATTATATTATATATATATATATTTCTATATATATATATATATATATATATATATTATATATATATAGAGAGAGAGAGAGAGAGAGAGAGAGAGAGAGAGAGAGACTCGACCATGCTTTCCTACATTGAATCTTGTATATCAACCACATAACTATTAAAACATTTATATTATCATTAAAGCATGAGATTCCTTGATAAAAGAGGTTGTTGTTGCCCTTGAATATCCTTTGAGGAGTGGGATTACCATTCTATCCAATCTAAGTATGAAAATTCCAAGTATTGAGAGGTAGAACCTCTTTGATAATTTAATTGAATTCTTGCATTGAAACAACTTGGCTATTAGGTCTTAGTTTGTGTATTGGAAATATCATGAGGTATAATTGTCTGTACACACACACACACATGAGTGCACTTGTGATGAAGAAAGGGCCACGAAGGGTAGAGTTGTTTGAGGCACCATTTTTCAGTGGCAGTACCTTTTACACACACACACACACACACACATGAGTACACCTGTGATGAAGAAAGGGCCATGAAGGGTAGAGTGCTTTGAGGCACCCATGTGTCAGTGTGGTGGATGAGGTCACTTATAGGGTGGTTGAGCCATAAGCCATGAAGGTAGGAGATTTTGGGTTGATGCGGAGGTGAATCAACCATGGAGGTGACATCATCAAAATGAGTCAATTGGAACTCTTTCGGGGAAGACCAAAACCAAGAATGCACAACCCCCCTTGTGACACCAACGAGTGGGGGGTGTTCCTAATTGAATTTGAATCATCAAATTATTCTGTAACATAATTCCCAACAGTTTGATGGAATCGAAACTTGAAGGAAATTGTGAATGTGTGACAACCCCCCCCCCCCTTGTGATGTCAGCAAGGGGAGTGGGGTTTGCATTTAAATTTGATTTGTTGGTTAATTAGACCTTCAAAGACGTAGGATGAGTGCTAAGGTTGAAAACTACAAAATGGTTGTCCTCGACGAAGCGCCGAAAATGGAAAAATAAATGATAATGGGAAAGCTATGATTTGCAAGGGATGAGGCCTTGGTGGGATTGAGATGCTATGGTGGTGGATGATGTGGCACCTCAAATGGCTACCACATGGCATACACTAGTGACCATTTGGAAGGGTCATATGGTCCAAAAATAAGTGACACATGGCACTCTTGGAGGAGAGCATGTGGAGGGAATGAAATCAACATGACATGGGTGTGATATCAAGTTGAGATGGCATCATGCTGGGGGATTTTGAAGGCATAACAGTGGTGGAGGCCGGTGTAGTGGAAGCATATAGATGAAGATATTACATGACATTTGACAGGAAATCACCAGACCATTCAGCCACCGAGCATGGACATGATGTCCTTGGGTGCAGGACCTGTGGTAGATGAAGGTTGGGATAGGAAAGTGGGCCCAACAAATGATGAGAAAATCATTGTCCCGAGCACTAGACCATTGTGACTAGCGAAGGATGTGTCAAGTGAAAATGGGGTGAAGGACCTATAGATGGACCCTGGTAGACAAAGACTCTCACCAATGGTTGATGCTAGTATTTACGTCCCTAGGGTGGAATTCCAAAGGAATTGGTCAAGACCAGAAATTTTAAATATAATAGGGATGTGGTGAATTACATGCCATGGAGGAAGGAGTTGGGGGTCATGAATGATGACTTGGATATTACCACAATGGACTAGTGTGGGTTAGGGAAGAACATGGAATTGTCAAAATAATGACATGAAGGTAATGTGGAAAGACATGTGGGCACCACGTGGGGTCCATGTGGTAAGGCCTGACAACAAAGCATGATCTTAATGATCAAACTTTGAATGACCATAATTTTTGATCCGAATGTCGGATTGAGGTAAAAATTATATTGTAAGAAAGGTCTTGATGAGATGAACACAATGGAATGATTGGTTTTATTTTTTGAAAAGTTTGAAAGAGAGAGGGAAATTTGACCCCATTTTCATAATAGGACCTTAGAGGTTGGGTCTATCTTAGTAATTTGTTCCTTCTACCTTTAGTGAGGTCTATGGGTTGTAAGAGGGTATGTTACATAGTTTTATTAGAGCAAAGGTTCAACACTAGACC
Organism: Pinus taeda; assembly: GCA_000404065.3. Lineage (NCBI taxonomy): Eukaryota > Viridiplantae > Streptophyta > Pinopsida > Pinales > Pinaceae > Pinus > Pinus taeda. The sequence goes on from APFE031248396.1 coordinate 101,477, forward strand.
TTTAAGAATGAATTAGTGCCTTGTTACATAATTAATAGAGAAATAGGTACAACGTTTTGACCTTGGAGTTGAATGGAGCTCTAGCTCAGCGTATAAGGGTTGAATGTGAATATGATTTTTTCTACTTATAACACTGATCATGAATTGCATGTTGATATAAATTATGCCTCTAACATGTTGTTTTTGAGAAATTCAATGGGATGGAATGTGTTTTCTATCTTTCATCTTAAGGTCTAAACAACTTATTTATGTGATCTTAGTCATTAATCCTTTTCTTTGAATTTTGCAGGATTGCCTAAATGGTTTTGGTACATGATTGTAGTGTAGCAACATTAATGGTTAAAATGGTGCGTTCTTACACACTTTGAATAAGTGTGCATGTGAATGTCTTATGATCGGAGGGATTTGGGAAAATCCCTATGTTGCTTATATTGCATAACATAGTTGCTTCTGATAGTTTATATATAGATATGCTAATGGGGACATGAGAATCCCATGGTATGTATGTCATATGGTATAGAGAATTGACAGATTGGAGGTATAATGTTGTGGCTTTGTTAGAGAGTCAAGCGGTTTCATAATTGATAGATGTGAAGGCATGTGCTAGCTATAACACTATGATCATAGATTAAATGTGGTTGCTTGCTTGATAAAATGAATGTTGGGTGCAACATCATGATGGAATGGTTATGTGTTGATTTAAGATTGCAAGAATGTCCATGATGCAATTATAAATGTAAAGATTATAAACTATAAAGATGGAATAAGCTTATGTGATAAATGGGTTCTAATTGACCTTTTGAGATTGGAAATGCCATAGATTGTTGGCCTTCGAAAAGAGACTGGTTTTAAAGACTATGGATGGTTGGCCTTGTTGAAGAGGCTAAACTTAATGGATATTGCTCACCTTAGCAAGAATGCTAATATTTTTAAAATTTATAATGCTGGTTGAAAAAGAAGGTTGTTATGAAACCAACTCAAGAAAAAGATAGAAAAGATAGATAAACGCCTTAAAATTCAGCCTCTTCGAGGGGGCAACCTCCTTTACATTACATAAATGAACAATTCTTGGATGATACAAATGAAAAAACCTCCTTTCTATATATAGGAGTCTAAGGAGTCACAATATAATCTAGCCGACCTAACAATTATAATATAAAGCCACAAAAATAACCATAGAGGGATTCTATGGGGCACAGTAATAACAATATGGGGGCAATAGGGGCACAACAATATTAATAAGGGGTATAACTACAATAGTAATGGGGTAATCACTAGTATTATAGGGACCCAACATGCCCCTCGCCTTCCAAAAATTGTTGTCCTCAACGCTTGAGTAGTTCTGGATACTTCTGCATAAAATTCTCATCCTCCCATGTGGAATCTTCAGCGGATAAGTTCTTCCACTCGATAAGATACTCTGAAATTGATCGATTTCGTAGCTGTCGAGTTCTTGTTTCTATGACGGATTCCGGTTCCAATATAATTTTTCCTTCCTCATCAAGTTCTGGCAATATTGTTTGAACTGGGAGCTTGTCGCCTATAACCTTCTTTAAACATGAAACATGGAAAACTGGGTGCAATCGACAAGCTGCAGGAAGCTTCAATTTGTATGCCATAGTACCAATCTTTTGCAACACCATGTACGGACCATAATACTTTGGTGATAATTTATTATCCTTCTTAGCTTGCTTGAGGGACATTTGTTTATATGGTTGTAGCCGTAGGAATACCCAAACACCTACATTAAAACTTCTTTCACTGAGATGTTGATCTGCCTGTTGTTTCATTCTATTCTGTGCCAACACGAGGTTATCCTTTAAGAGTTGGAGGACTTTTGTTGATGTTCGATGTGATGTTCCACTGCTTGAACCTTAGAATTTTCTCTTAAATATGATGTTATGGATGGTGGTTGATATCCATAAAGTGCCATAAATGGGGTCATTTTTGTTGCTGTATGGAAGGAAGTGTTATACCACCATTCAGCCAGAGGCAACCATTTGACCCATTGTGTCTGTTTATCAGATACAAAGCAACGAAGATATCCTTCCAAACATTTGTTTACTATCTCAGTTTGCCCATCAGATTGAGGATGATAAGATGACCTATGAGCTAACTAAGTACCAAGACAAGAAAATAATTCTATCCAAAAATTTCGAGTGAAAATGGGATCTCTGTCACTTACAATAATCTTTGGGTTTCCATGTAGTTTTTTAATTTTTTCCATAAATGCCGTATCAACTGTACTGGCTTTAAATGTATGTGATAATGCATAAAAGTGTGCATACTTGGTAAGTCTATCAACTACCACCATGATGACACTCTTTCCCTCAGACTTGGGTAGACCTGTGATAAAATCCATTGAAACCTCCTCCCAACGTTGGCTTGGAATGGATAAAAGTTGTAATAGACCTAGCGTCTTAATTATTTAACCTTTATTTTGTTGGCAAACCAAACATTCCGCCACAAACTTTTGAATATCTGATTTAAGGCTATTCCAAAAAAATTCCTTCTTAACCCTATGGTAAGTTTTTAAAAATCCCGAGTGCCCTCCTAAGGGAGAAGTGTGCAATTCCATAAGAATCTTTTGTTTAGCTGGGAATTCTTACAGAGGTATAAGCGATATTTGTACCATAACGAGTCATTTTTCCAGATAAATGTATCAGACGTACTGGAATCTTGTTGTAACTTTCGAATAAGTGCCCACACTTCTTCATCATTCCTCCATTCCTCCCTTGCTTTGTTTATCCAATCTGTTTGGATAATAGAAATGGCACACAACAATGCTTCCACATCTCATCCTTTCTTAAGAGTGCATCTGCCACCACATTTTGCTTCCCTTTTTTGTAGATGATTTCAAAGTCATAACCCAACATCTTTGTGACCCACTTTTGTTGCTCTTCAGAGGATAATCTTTGTTCTAAAAAGTATTTTAAGGCTATCATGATCCGTTTTTACCTTGAAGTGTCTTCCCATTAGGTAGGGTCGACATTTCTTAAGTGCATGTAGTATTGCCAACATTTCTTTCTCATAAATAGCTTTGTGTAAAAACTTTCCCTTGATTGGAGGACTTTCAAAAGAAATGGGTCTTTCATCTTGCATTAGAACAGCAACAATTCCTTTCCCGAAGCATCACATTCCACAATAAAGGTTTTTGTTTGAAGTCTGGTGTAGCTAAGACCGGTGCTTGGCACATTGCCTCTTTAAGATGTTCGAAGGCCTTTGTTGCTTCTGAAGTCCATGAAAATGCATCTTTCTTCAATAATGTTGTTGAGGTGCTGCTATTCTCCCATAATTCTTAACAAACTTGCGATAATACCCTGTCAACCCGAGAAATCCTCGCAGATGCTTATGGATGTGGGGATTCTCCATTCCTTAATGGCTTTAATTTTGCTAGGGTCTACCTTAACTCCTTCATGAGATACAATATGACCCAGATATTCCACCTCTTTTACTCCAAAGAAACATTTGGATCTTTTTTGCATATAATTGTTTTTCCTCCAATAGTTGTAGCACCCTGTCAACATGTTCAACATGATCCTTCCAAGACTTGCTGTAGATTAGTATATCATCAAAAAATACTAACACAAATTTTCTAAGGAATGGTTTGAAAATTGAATTCATCAAACCTTGAAATGCTGAAGGTGCATTGGTAAGGCCAAAAGGCATGACCAAAAATTCATAATGACCCTCATGAGTTCTAAATGTTGTTTTCGGAATGTCTTCAGTCTTCATTCTGATTTGATGATATCCTGAACGAAGATCCAACTTGGTGAAGTAAATGATCCATGCAATTCATCCAGTAATTCATCAATGACAGGAATGGGAAACTTATCTTTAATAGTGAGCTTGTTGAGCTCCCTATAATCCAGACACATGCGCCATGATCCATCCTTCTTGTGCACCAATACTACTGGAGCAGAGAAGAACTTTGATTAGTTGAATTATACCAGCCTCTAGCATTTCTACAACCATACGTTCAATTTCAGTTTTTGGGCATAGGGAAATCTGTACGGCCTGATGTTTGGAGGAACACTTCCTGGAATCAGATGAATAGCATGATCATGATCACGAATAGGTGGGAGACCTTTGGGAGTCTCAAATACCTTGGAATGATTGTCCAAGACTATTTGGATATCTAGAGAAATAGATGATTCCAATGTGGAAACATCTAGCAAACATAATTGTGAAATTACACCTTTCCGTTCCTTTTTTAGAACCTTTGTCATACCATTAGAGCTTATTACCTTTCCCAGTTTCCCTGCAATACCCCTTAATTCAACTTCCTTTCCTTCCACAAAAATTTCATGAAAAGTTCTTGAAAATTAAAAGCTATTATACCCAAGGATTGTAGCCATTGGACTCCTAATACAACATCAGCACCTCCCATTGGAATGGAAAGCATTGGGCTAGTCAATACATATTCTCCCATGGATAGCTTGATATTATGGCACTTTCCAGAGCAATTTATTGTTCCTCCATTGCAATCATCACTTGACACCTGGTGCTGGATATAGGAAGCAATTCAATTCTTTTGCTACCTTACAATGAATAAAATTGTGAGTACTTCCTGAATCAATCAACACTATTACCTTTTTCTTCTTGATTTGTCCTTCTATCTTGATGGTTTGAGGAGTGGTAATTCCCGCCAATGCATTACAAGATATAGTCGGATTCATTTGTTCTTCATCTAGGCTTTGTTCCTGGAGTATATCCTCTTCTTTTGACCTTGCTCCTTTTCTT
>APFE031248396.1:135946-162362 GCA_000404065.3 Pinus taeda
AGGACATGCTAAATCATTGAGCTTGGGGGAGATGTTGGTACCATTTCATTGCCATCCTTTTCTTCTAGAAATCCATCATTTGTCTATATTTTTCTCCCATAAACCCCTCATATCCATCGAAAATGATTAATCAATAGCATTATAGTTGTTAATTTACATTAAATTTAATTTGTGAATTTTTATGTTAAAAATTAGAAATTTTCAACAAAAATTACAGGATGTCATAACTTCCTGTAAATGGTTTATGATGTGACATGTGGCATGGCAGGAAAATCAAAACAAAGGATAGGAAGTGATCTGGAATGTACATACATGGTGAAAGATCCATTCAACAACAAATCTAAAGCTCCTGGATACATGGTCAATGCTGGTCAAACCCAGCCTTTTTGGTCACAAAGGCAGCAAAACGCCATAGTTTCCCAAATTGATTTCGTTTTGCTTTTGGAAATTAGTTTAGATTAGAAAGGACAAAAATCACTCTTTTGTAAAAGTAGAAACATCTGCATAATGTATGTACATTCGCTTTAGAGAGAAAGTTAGTAAATATAGGATAGGGGACAAGCAGATAAAAGACTGCGTATTGTATTGTCCAGAACGATTATTATCTTTGTGTATTGTTTCCAGAACATTGCTCTTGCATGTGATTTCGATTTCCAGAACTTAATTACAGTCATCGTTTTACTCCTACAGTGCTTATGCATTAACATTCTCATCGCTTGAAGTTTCTTAAGTGTGCCATTGAAGCGTGGACGGGCCCTACGTGGAGATTGGTATACTTTTAATTTCGTTTCCATAGCGTTTTTGAATTTAAAAAGTGTGCATAGTGTTTAATGATAATTCCTTGTCTGTGAGTTTATCGATTTGATTAGAAATTCTTGCAAATAATATTCATGGTGATAGCTTGAGAATTTGATTGCTAGATCATTGAACAATATCTTGTAAAAGATTTTATCGATCATTAGATTTCAAAGCATCTCTGTGGACTTTGTTTTCATGCATTTAAAATTTCAGTGTGCTTTTGATTTTCATGAATGCTTAGTGCATTAGCTGGAAAGAGCTTTTGTGGATAATATCCTTGTAAGAGGTTTGAAAACTCAGTCTAGCAATACGCTATTTCTTTAGAACAGTTAGATAAATTAGATGACCGGAGTTTTAAGGTGTGAGAGGAAACATATTTCAATCTCCTATAAAGGAGTGTTGTAGCCTGTCACAGCAGACACTTAGTTAGGTAGATGAGATCCTTTTATGTCTATAGACTTTAGACACGTGCCTCTAAGTTTACCTACCTTGGTTGATATTAAATTTAGTCTAATCTAGCACCCTAGATTGGCCACTACACCAACTCTAGGTGTGTATATCATTGTTTAATTAGTTTAATATGCACATGCCTAACTAGTTATTGATATGTTATTTATTTGGTGAGACTGCTTAAGCCATCCATCCTTAAACAAATGTGGGTTCTAATTATGCACTTTTGATGTGGTGTTAAATATAGCATAAGTGGATCCCATATCTTCTGAAAATGGCTATTTTCTCTACATTTCACCTCATCATTGATGAGTGAAGCACCATTTGAACCCCATCTTTCTAACCCTACCACTCTCGTTTTCTCCTTCCAAGACTCAACATTTGGATAATCACTTCCTATGCATTTTTTTTCTCTACAATAACCTAAATCTCTCTCTATTTAATGCACTTGGATCTACTAGCACCCTTCTAGATAGTCCTAACTCCTCTAACTACATTCAATTTTTTCTAGCGCATGGTACCTAAAATGGTGCAAGACATATTACTTCCCAATGTAATCTATATTCCTTTGGCATACCCCATGGTTCGTCCAATTTATAATTTGAATTGAAGCAACCTGTCTTCTCACTTGACTCCTACCTACTCAACAAAATGATTATCACTATCTTAACACGTCGAATGATTCAAACTTTGAGCCCTAAATTCTTCTACTGTCCTCTTATTGTCATCAAGAAATTGTTTCCATTTGTATCAATTTTATCCCTTTGTTCTCGTCAAAAATAACACCTAACACGACATTTGACTCTCACAAACAAATTTATCGCATTTCCTCTAGTACAAATACGCCTTGATCTTCTTTGCCTATTTCCCTAACTCATCCAACATCCATCTCCAATGAATTCAATTCAAATATTGTTTATGTTATTTTAGCATTTGATGCCCATTTCAACCCTATATGTTCATCAATCTACTTGATAGGATGACCATTCTCCTCACACCAACATTCTCATAATGACATGAATATTGTTTGAAATAAGCACATGTAACCATAGTATTCAAAACTGATTGGTTCAAACCATAAACCGGTCAAACTAACCATTCAATAGGCCGAGCTCTCCAACTGGTAAAAAAAAATTGTTTCAATCCTTGCGGGCTAGGGTTTTTGGGTCCAACCGACCATTAACTTATAATTTATGATGAAACCAACCAATTTTCCCATAAAGCAACAAGTTTCATCATAAATCAGTTGGTTTATTGTCAGGCTAGCCGCAAACCCACACAATGTGGTTTTGTGAGTTTTGAAGAAGTGTTAAGGGAAACTTGGGGTTGTTTCCCTCCAAAAACAACCCCCCCAACAAAAGCATGCCACCCCTATCATTTGCCTCACACACCTCAACCCTAGGAACACTAGAAATCAATGGTAATGTTAAATTCTTAATGTAAAAGTGGCATTTCCTTTATCTTTCATTTTCATTATTTTACTTAAATTTTTAACATAACCATGAAATGACTTAGGATGTTTGAGAGTGGTTTCGACCTCGTTGGATTTCAAATGGAGAAACCATAATTTTGTATTTCACTCAAAATATAGCAAAATTAATGGTTTCCAAGATTTCTTGGTTTGGGGGTTAGCAATGTTTCCATTTGATTTTGTCATGCATGAGGGTATGAGATTGGCATTTGATCAAGACCAGGAAGCCCTTTAAGTACCTTGATGTTGGTGGCATTGATTGTTAAACTTTGTTAATGTTGGCTGTATTGATTGTTGAACTCCTTTACTATGTCCTTAACAAAAATGTACCCTTCACTCAAAAGAAAATAATTCCTTAGGCATGCTAACCTTTTTCTACCACATTATAAGGTTGGGGATATGCACCCTTCACGCAAACCAAAATCATTTGTAATATTCCTAGTGGAAATTTACAATGATAAACAAAGCAAACATAACAAAAACACACACGAAAATTTACAACACATTAAACACCCATAAATCTCCATAAACTGCGCTGAGTTGAGCAATTCTATTAATATAATTATTGGGTACAAAGGTAAGATCAGAAAACATGCACCTGGGCTTGGCCAAGGCAAGCTAACAATGTATATGTGATGAATCAACTACTCTAACATGAAATATGGTTGTCTCAAATAGTCTCTGTGTTGTCCCAGTGAAAACTGTATTACTCGCTGCAAACAATTGATGCTAGGGCCTCCTCCGGTCCTACAAAACTTCCAGGAAATTAACCCCGAGCTCTCCACCAATAACCCACAAAAACCCATGAAGAAATTTGGCCAAATGTTGACCTTGGAATTTCGGCCCAATTTCCCCTAGCTCCTCCAACTATTGGGTATTTTGACCCTCCTGTAAATAAGGTTGCCAAATGCTCCCAAAATGGCTAAGAAACTCAAAAAAACTCTCTTCGAGGCTACTCCCACAATCTCAGCCCCAAAATCATCCTCAAATAAGTGTCCCACGTGTCGTAAGAAAAGGGAGTGCACGAGTCTATGCTGTCTCTACTGAAGCTTCTCCAAGAACATGTTGAAATTCCCCTAGATCGATTTGAAACTGAATGTAATTCTCTCCTAGTGATGGCACTTGAAGTCTGCCAAAGCAAGGGGTGATATTATCGCCTGAAAAACTATTGTCCTCAAAAACACATGTAGACTTGGCCTCCAACTCAAGCGTACTATTTAAGGTAAATGCTCAAATGAAAAAAATGCCAAAAAATGAGTGCCTTCTCCTCTTTTGTCAATGTGCTTCCCAACTTCCCATCTGGACCTAGCCATTCGAAGTCCTGTCAATTTCCCTCCAAGGAGTGTGTATTTCCTAGGGGGGCCTTATTTCTCCATGAGTGGTCCCCACCTCCCACTACCACTTCGATCTTCTTCCCTTTCTCTAATGTTTGGGCCTTTCCTTAGTTTCAAAACTAAAGTGGAGCTTCATAACTGACTTTTCCTAACTACAAACGAAAAATAAGAAAAAATGGGAAAAAATGATATTTCCCCTTAGCAATATTGCTAAGTGGGAATATCACAGTCCTCCCTACCAAAATGTTGCTTTTCCTCAAGCAACTGCAATGAAGGACGCTGAAGTATTTTCTCTCCCTCCCAATTGGCATCCTCATTAGGTAAATTCCTCCATCTGATCAAAATTTCTTTGATGACCTAGTTCTGCAAGTATCTCTCATGGGTATCCAAAATAGCCTCAAGCTCGAGAACCAAGTGCCCCTCATCATCCATGGGTGGTATCTCTGCAGCTTCTATCACTCACTAACCTAGTGCCTTTTTCAGGCAAGACACATGGAAAATGTTATGAACTCAGCTCCCTAGGGGTAGCTCTAGGTCATATACCACCTCCCCAACTCTCCTAGTGACCCTGTATAACCCATAAAAGCGAGGCTTGAGATTCTCGCCCCCCTTCTATTTGAGTGTTGATTGTTTGTATGACTGAAGTCTCAGAAAGACCAAATCCCCAACCTCAAACTACCTTTCTACTCGGCCCTTGTCTGCATAGGGTTTTTTTTGGTTCTGCACAACCTGTAGGTTATCTTTGAGAGCCCACAAGATATCTTGGCTCTCCTGAATCCAATCCTTGGCCCTAGGGGCCTTGCTGTCTCCAAACATCAAATTAGCGAAAGATAATGCATCATAACCATATAAATATTTGAATGGGGACATACCTATGGACATGTGGTACGTTCTGTTGTAGCAGTACTCAGACACATGCAACCACCATATACATGCATGCTAATGACTTGTCACATTGTTATGTAGGTAGCCCTCTAGCCATTTGTTGACTATCTTCGTCTGCCCATCAATTTGGGGGTGGCAAATAGTACTCAGAGTGAGCTTTATGCCCACTAGTCAAAACAACTCCTGCCAGAATCCCCCCATGAACTTGTTGTCCCTATCACTGATAATGGTCTCTGGAAGACCATGAAGCCAAAATACGTCCTTGAAAAACAATTTAGCCACCTATGAGGCCGAAGATTGGGCTGAAATAGTGAAGAAGTGGGAAAAATTTATCAATCTATCTACCACCACGTATATGCAGTCCTTGCCCTGAACTGTGGGCAACCTAGTAATAAAATTCATCGATATGCTCTCCCATTTCCCCTCAGGGATAGGAAGAAATCCAACATGGTGTGTTTGTTCACCCTTGTTCCTTTGGCACATATCACACTCCCATATATGCCTCAGAACATCATCCTTAAGGCCCCTCCATGCAAAGCGCTCCTTGATAGCTCTAAAGGTCTTGGTAAACCCCTAATTCCCTGTTACTCGTGAGTGATGGGCAGCTTGCACGATATTCTCCCTCAACTAGGAGTTGGGCACTAAATAAATCTAGTCCCAAAAGTAAATCACCTCATTCATCACCTTGTACCAGTCATCCGTCACTACACCATCGAGGACCTCATATGCAAATCGGTCCTTGGAATAATCCACTAGCAATTGCGCCCTCCAATATGGCACAATTCTCATCAATGAAATTATGGTCGACCTCCTGGACAACACATCAGCTACCATGTTGTGTTTACCCTTGACATACTCAATGTCAAAGTCGTATTCCTGAAGCTTGTTCACCCACTTTTTTTGCCTATCCTGTAGCTACTTCTACTCCAAGAAGAATATGAGTTTGTTGTGATATGTCTTCATTTGGAACCTGTTTCCCACCAAGTACTTCCTGAACTTGGCTAGCGCATGCATGATGACTAGCATCTATTTATTGTAGATAGAGTAAAACCTCTCGTGGAGTAGTAGCTTCCAGCACTCAAAAGCTATTGGGTGTCCCCCTTGCATCAAGACTACTTTCACGCCCTCCCTTGATGCATCACACTCAAGTACAAAGGGTTGTGCGAAATCTGGGAGTTGCAACACTAGGTAGTTGCTCATAACTTGTTTGAGGTACTCAAAATCCTCCTGTGCCCCATGTGTCCACTCAAACACCCCCTTCTTCGTCAAATTGGTGAGGGGAGGTACTAATTGAGAGAATCCCTTCACGAACTTCTGGTGGTAGGTACAAATACCTACAAAACCCCTAAACTCTGTCACATTCCGGGGCACTAGCCAGTCCTGGATGGCCCTGATATTCTCCTTATTTACTCTCACGCTATCCTTCCTAATAATATGCCCCAAATAGAGCATCTCTGTCAACCCGAACTCACACTTGGACAACTTGGCATAAAACTGTTGCTCCTCCAAAATATGCAACACTATCTCCAAGTGCTACAAGTGCTCCTCCCAGGTTCGGCTATAGATAAAAATATCATCAAAGAACACCAATATGAATTTCCACAACTTCCCACAAAAGGCATGGTCCATGCAGGACTAGAAAGTGGTTGGTGTGCTGGTTAGCCCAAAGGGCATGACAAAGAACTCGAAGTGCCCATAGTGACACCTGAGGGTTGTCTTAGGGATGTCTTGATCCCTCACTTTGATTTGGTGGTACCTCGAATGCAAGTTTATCTTGGAGAATAACTTAGCCCTCTCAACTCATCCATCATCTCATCTATGCATGGAATGGGGTAGCGGTTCTTCAAGGTCTTCTTGTTGAGGGCGCGGTTGTCTATGAACATGCGTAAGGTCCCATCGTTTTTCTTCACCAGGACAACTAATGAAGCAAAAGGGATGGAGCTAGGCCTAATGTGCCCAAGTGCCAACAACTCATGAATGACCCTCTCAATCTCATCCCTGTAAGCATTGGGATGTATGTATTGGGTATCACGGCTTGTACCTGTTATCACCTAGAACTGCATTATTATGTACATAATGTTGTCCATAAATTTTTGTTCTTTGTTGTCCAAAAATAGGTTTCTAATGGTTATTGCCCTATGTGTGTTACTTAGGGATTGACTTTTATAAAGGTATTCATATGAATCATTTTCAAAAACCGTTAGCTATCCTCCATCATGATTATATGAGATATCTCTTGTCTTGTATACGTCACTGGCTCTTTTCGCGTTTTCGCAGCGAAATTCTTATTGGCTGATTTTGCAGCGCAATAATGTCTTAGTCCTGTCACAGCATGTCATTAACCAGCCATTTCGTAGCGCATGCTGTCAACTCATATCTGTCTGCGCTACGAAATCGCGGATTCGGGGATTAAAACAGCACTGATTCTTAGAATGTCATGTCTGAGGGATGAGTCAGTATGTCCGTCCGTTTAATTGTCAGAATGGCGTCCTTTCAAGCAAATGTAAACCATTATTTCCCCAATAGGTTCATAACCGCGCACCCAAAATCATTCAAATGGTCTGTAATGCCGGTAGTGGCATGATGTCTGTTAATGCTGTATGAATTGGCCCGTTTGCATGATAAGACTGTTAAGTGCAGAGGAGCCCGAATTCATTCTCTATAAAGAACCTGATTGCAAGCGAGCCGGCGTTCAAAGTTTGAGTTTGCATTTGGAGATTGAAGCTGGTAGTGTTTCTCTGTGCAAAGGAGTTCAAAGCAAAATGGAGAAGCAGCTACCCACAACAGAAAAAGCAAAACAAATCAAGAAGAAGGATATGAATAAAAAGGTCCCCATTTCCAAAGAAACCAAGACTACATCTTCAAAAGAACAATGGGAGGCAACCGAGAAATAAATGGCTAATATGGAGAAAGCTGTAGCAAAAATCACAGCCATGGAAAAGGAGGTTGCAAAACTAAAAGCTCAGCTAAATAAGTTAGCTGCCAAATAAAATTGCAAATTTTAAAAGTCGGGTGCTACCCCAAGATTTTGGTTTATTTTTCTTAAGTTCATTGGTTTTAGAGGCATGTAAGCACGACATATAAAATCAAGGTAAATTAGGAGTTTTTGAAGCCAGAAGCATAGCTGTTGCAGTCACAAAGAATATTGATAGATTTATTGAAGACTGTGTTTTTGAAAAGAACAGCAGTTTCGTAGCGCGCTACGAAACTGCTGTAGATGCTGTTTTTTGAAAAAAATAACAAGTCTAATGATGAGGTCAGCAAATTTTGGAGAAAAGGGCTAATGAATTTCAAGGAAACCAGATGAGGCTATCAGAGCCATTCAAATATTGACAAGTGTCCATCCTTTATAAAGATAAAAGATTTTGTCTTAAGCTAGAACTTTAATAAAGGTACTTTATTACCTGTGGTTAGGGTTTGGCTGAAAATGCATACGAAGATGTTGGCTTGTACACTTGTCCAATCAACGAGGCTTCCAGCATACTTGGAAAGATGGTGATGCTCATCAAATTTTGAAGCATTAAACAGTTGGGAACACATGCCTAAACTTTCGAACGATGATGGGAAACAAAGACCGTGAAAACAAGGGATTATCATTATGATACATGAACTATCAGCACGTTCAACATTCAAAGCTAATTTGGTTTTATACATCCTTATCTCAGCAATCATGGCCATAACAAAAGGAGACAACTGTTGAATACCTGGAAAGGAATCAGAATACGAGGAGAATAAATTAGAGTTTAAATTTGATTAGAACTCTTTTGTATTTACAGTTCATGCTTAGTAGATTTGATGAGTCTGTTAAGATAGATAAGGTTAGTAAATGTTAGTCATCGAGCTCCCCTCATGCTGGAGGAGGAAGCTCCAAGTAGTTAGAGTTTTGTTTCTATATATAGCTGAATCTTCTATGTAATCAAGGTTGGATATTTATGCAAAAAACAGAGTTATATTGGCCTGTGTATAAAGTTTTTTTTATAGTAATAGAAAGACTGTTTTATTCTTCCCAAGATTCATACTTTGTTAAAACGCTCAAGATGTTTGTGGTTTTGTCTTACCAAATGTAAGTTTTACAGCTTTATAAGTATGCAATCACTCTGAATTCACCTAGTGCTCAGACTTCCTGTGTATACTTATAAGTTGAGGTTCTTGTCCTTCATGTTTTATAGCTCTTTAGGTACACAATCACTCTGAATTCACCTAGTGCTCAGACTTCCTGTGTGTACTTACGAGTTGATGGTTATTTGAGAAATGTCTTGAATGTTTAAACATTACATGCCTTGGCTTCTATGAATGAGCAATTGATAGTTTACTGAAAATATGTTTAACTCCATAAGCCCAATGGAAGAGATGTTATGTTGTCTGTCCAACGAGCATGTTTACTAAATTTTTATTTCAAGAGTTAGCCCTCTTTGTGTCTAAAGATAAATCAGTAGTTTGTTTTGAGGATCCCTCTCAGGTTAGGGAGGCTAATCCCTAGCTAAAAGTCTGGTCTGAAACAGTTACATAAGGTCTTACTGATTAGCAACCATCAGTATTGGTTTTGTGATAACATTTTGGTGCGTCTGCCGGGAGTCTGATGATTACTCATTCCCGAAATCTTAAGATTGAATTTCTGAAGGTAGCAGGAATTCAAAGTTGTTTTCGAGGCTGCATTCTACCTTGGTAACTCCATTAATTCTTAAAGTTTAAAAGGTGGCTTCGAGAGGAAGATATACAAGGAGTAATCCTGACCCAAATCCACCTAGTCCTGTGGAGAATCCTAATATCATCTCAAGGGGAAGACAAAGGTTTTCTGATATACCAGGTACTTCAAATATTTCAAAGTCTTTGTTTCCTGAATTTTCAAGAAGTCCTGAAAATAAAATTGTTGATGATAAAATCCAAGAAGTGTTGTTGAGGTCTGAAGATGAAGAAGAATTGATTGGAATTATTTTGAATTTACAAAAGAGAGGTATTGATACTTCATCTTTAGTATCACAAACAGATAAAGAAGAGTTTTGGGAAATTGTTACTTCTGAATTGTTATTAGAGGAAGAGGACTTGGAACAGCTCAAGGAGCTTGACCCTTTTGAAGTTTTGCTTAAGTCAAAAACTGGTTTACCTCTCCCAAATTGGAGCTCTTTTTTCAGTGGTTTACAAAGTCCCAATAGTCCATTTCGTACTCATACTTTGTCCTCTGCTTCTGCTAGTCCAAACAGCCCTCAAACAACATCTCACACTAGTTCTGCTCCTTCTGGTCATACAGTACCTATTGTCACAGTTCCTCCATTCCTTATGGCTGTACCTGCTAGGTATGCTCCTCTAGCTCTCCCCCAAATTTTGCATGATCTCCCTAGCAAATATGCTGCTAGAATTCCAACATGGGGAGGAGATGAAGACATTACAGCTGAAGAACATGTGGATAGATTCAATGACTTTGTTGACAGAGAAGAAGTAGATGATGAAGATGTAAAATTAAGATTATTTGCTCAAACTTTTATTGGGGAAGTTCGAAAATGGTTTAAAGCCTTAGGAGTTGGTAGCATTCATAGCTGGGCTGAATTTGAAGATAGTTTTTTGAGAAAATGGGGAAATAGAACTAACCCTGTTCAGGCCCTCACTGAATATAATAATTTAAGAAGAGCCCCAGAAGAGACTATTCAAAACTTTTCCAAGAGATTTAATAAAATATATAATTCCATTCCAGCACATTTAAAACCTCCTGGAGCTTTAGCTCAATTAAGGTATGCTGATTCCTTTGATTTAGATTTCTCTCTTTTACTCAGAGAGAGAGAGTCTGCTACTTTGGCCGAAATGCAAAATGATGCAGTTAAAGTAGAGGAAAACATGCTTGCTGTCAAAAAGTCAAAGATGGCAAAAGCTAGAGTAAAGGAAGAGGAAAAGCCTTCTACCTCTGCTCAAGAAGACAAGTTTGAAACTATCAAAAAAACTATGGAAAAATTGATGGATCAATTAGCACTTGGGAATACTGCTACTCCCCAAGCACAGCAAGAGCCTCGGTTCAGGAACCCTCAGTTTAGAAGGCCACAAAATCAGCAGAGGCCAAGAGACAATAAAAATCAGCAAGCAGATCCTCTAGTGAGGCCTCCTTTCCAACAAAACATGGTAGATGAAGAAGAAGGACCTGAAGAACCTGAGGAATCTATTCATTGTCTTGGTGAAGAAGATTCAGAAACTTTCCTAACAAAGGAGGAACATGATGAGTCTAACCAGTTAAAGGCTGAGGAGGAACCCTCAGATTTCTTAAAGGGTTATCAGCATGCCATATTTGAAATTCAAAAGTAGTACAATCTAAGAAACAGAGATGTCCCTATTACAACTAACAAAGCTCAGCCCAAGAAGAATGTTTCAAAAGCAGTTGAAGATCAGAAGGAAAAGTCAAAGCAGATTGATGATAAAGGTGATTCTCCTCTTCCAAGAAGTAATAATCAGACCCCTGCTCCTCCTAAGGAAATTGAAAGGTCTACTTCTGTTTTCAATATAGAAAATGAGATGGCTAAAATCAAAATAGCAGTCCCATTTAATGAAATCCTAAAAGTATACAAATAAAGAAGTAAGATTGTGGAAATGCTTAATTCTCCACCAGGAGGGGCTGATATTTTAAATGTGCAAGAGGATAGTCCTATTATATGTTTAGGTCCAAGACTTTAAGATGAACAAAATGATGAGTTTCCTCCTTTTTATATAAGCATTAACATACCTGAGATGACTCTTCATAATGCTATGCTGGATTCAGGAGCATCCCATAACCTTATGCCTAAGGTAATTATGGAAAGGTTGGGATTAGAAATAACTAGACCATACAAGGACTTATTTTCTTTTGATTCAAAAAGAGTTCATTGTATTGGGCTGATAAAGGATGTGGTTGTCACACTCACACAAATCCCAGCAAAGACAACTGTCATGGACATTGTTGTTGCAGATGTTCCACCTAAATTTGGGATGCTACTTTCAAGGTAATGGGCTGCAAAGATTAAGGGCACCATTCAAATGGATCTAACATATGCCACTATTCCAGTATTTGGTGAACAAAGAAGGTTATATCGTGAGACAAGGCTGGCATATATGGTAAGCAGCAAGGATAAGCCACAAAATTTTCCTATTTATTCATGTGATACAGGCCTTGGATCAGCTATTCTTTTTAATGAATCAATAGGAAAAGAATCTCAAGAAGAACATGCAGAAAATCAGTGTCCGAGGGAGCAGCAGAGTAATGAAAGAGACATCATTGGTTGCTGGTCCTTATACTTTGATGGAGTAGCAGGAAAAGAAGGCGCAGGAGCTGGGATTTGGATCATGAGTCCAACTGAGGAAAGTAAGTTTCTGTCATACAAGCTTAATTTTGATTGCACCAATAACATGGTAGAGTATGAGTCTCTGGTGTTAGGCTTAGAAACCTTGATAGAATTGAAGGCAAAAAACATTGCTATTTATGGAGATTCTGAATTGATCATTAAGCAAGTTCAAGGTTCCTATCAAACAAAGGATGCAAAGATGAGAGCCTACAGAAATCTGGTGTTAGAATTGTTGGAAAAGTTTCAATCATATACATTCAGTATAAAAACCAGAGATCAAAATTCTGTTGCAGATTCTGTTGCTGTGGCAGCCAGTCTATTTGTTATTCCTAAACAAGATTCTGATAGCTATGAAGTGAAGGTTCGCCATAGGCCAGTCATCCCAGATAATATCCTAAACTGGCAGGTCTTTGAAGATGATCAGCAAGTAAGAAATTTCCTAGAATTGAAAGAAGAGTTTGAACATAGTCAAATTGATCAGCAGAACATGTTAGCAGAGACAAAGGAAAAGTCCGAGGTGTTGTAGCTGCAAAACAATTTAATTCCAAAAGGGCTTATTCCACTCGAGAAACTATTTGATCAGAATGATGTGTTTAAAGCACCAAGATTGCAAGCCAATGAAGAGGAAGTAGAGAGCTGTAATTTAGGTGACTCAGTGGTACCTAAATTAGTTAAAATTTCAAAGTTTTTATCTCCTAATATGAAGGTTAAGTATGTTGAATTGATGAGGAAGTTTATTGATGTTTTTGCATGGAGCTATGCTGATCTAAAGCAGTATGATTCTTCAATCATACAACATACTATCCCAATTAAGCAAAACGAGAAACCTTTTAAGCAGAAATTAAGGAGAATTAATCCTCTTCTAATGCCACTAATTGAAAAAGAAGTGAAGAAGTTTTTTGATGCAAAGATTATTGTCCCAATCAGGTTTTCAAATTGGCTTGCTAACTTAGTACCAATCAGGAAAAAGAATGCGGAGATAAGGATTTGCATAGACTTCAGGAACTTGAACAAGGCTTCACTGAAAGATAATTACCCTCTTCCTAAAATGGATCTTATGTTGCAGAATATTGTTGGCTCTCAAATAATGTCCATGTTAGATGGTTTCTCAGGATACAATCAGATCCTTTTTCATCCAGATGATCAGGAGAAGACAACCTTCACTACACCATGGGGCACATTTATGTATGCAAAGATGCCTTTCGGCCTCATGAATGCAGGAGCGACTTTCCAGAGGGCTATGGACATTGCTTTTGCTGAGGAAAAAGATAAATCAGTGGTGGTATATCTTGATGATATCACAGTCTTTTCAAAGAAGGAGGAGGATCATTTAAAGCACTTATAAAAGATCTTGCTCAAGTGTAGAAGGTTTGGCATTTCCCTAAACCCAACCAAGAGTATCTTTGCTTTGACTTCTGGAAAATTGCTTGGTCATATTATATCTAAAGAGGGAATTATGATTGATCCTAATAGAGTCAGCGCCATTCAAGGGCTAGATTTGCCAAGGAACAAGAAAGAGATTCAATCTTTTCTTGGTAAGGTAAATTTTGTTAGAAGGTTCATTCCTAACTTTGCTGAAGTAGTTAAACATATTACAAAGATGCTGAAGAATGGAGCAGATTTTAAGTGGACAGCTGAAGTAAGGAAGGCATATGAAGAAATAAAAAAGGCACTTACTCAAGCACCAGTCCTTATCAGCCCTGATTTCACCAAAGATTTTCTGGTTTTCACATTTGCTTCTGAGGATACAATAGCTGGAGTCTTGTTGCAAAAAGGGAATCAAGGTATTGAACAACCCATTTCTTTCTTTAGCAAGACATTGGCTAATGCTGAACTGAAATATAATATCTTAGAAAAACAAGCATATGCATTGGTGAAAGCAATTAAAGATTTCAGAATTTATGTGTTGCATTCTCATATTATTGCATACGTGCCAAGTGCTGCTATAAAAGACATTCTTACACAAGCTGACCCAGATGGAAAAAGGGGAAAATGGATAGCAAAGCTATTAGAGTATGACATTGAAATTAAGCCCACTAAATTGGTAAAAGGTCAAGGCTTAGCAAAATTCTTGACTCAGTCAAACTTGGACTGCATTGATATTAATTTTAGCACAGAAATATCAGAGATTTCCGAGAATGAAGAAGAATTGGTCCAAATCAATGAAAAGTTTTTGACATCAGAATGGTATAGGGATGTAGCATTTGTTTTGCAGCATAATAGAGCCCTTGATAACCTTTCTAAATCTAAGGCTTGGTTCACCAAGCTAAAATCTCTTAGATACTTTGTATATGAGCAGAATTTATTTTGGAAGGATGCAGGAGGGATTTTGCTGAACTGTCTCATTGAAGAAGAAGCTGATAAGGTAATTGATGAATTCCATAAGGGAGATTGTGGAGGCCATCACTATTGGAAAGCTACTGCAAACAAAGTTTTAAGAGCTAGGTATTTTTGGCCAACTATGTTAAGAGATATTTATAAAAGGATAGCTTCATGTCATGAATGCAAAGTATTTGAAGGTAAAAGAAAGATCATGCCTATGCCATTGGTTCCTATTTATGTTGAAGAACCCTTCCAGCAGTGGGGACTAGATTTTATAGGGGAAATTCATCCTCCTTCATCAGGTCAGCATCGCTGGATTCTCACAGCCACAGACTACTTTACAAAGTGGATAGAGGCAGTACCAACAAGGCAAGCTAATGATTCAGTGATAATTTCTTTTTTAGAAAATAACATCTTGTCAAGGTTTGGCTGTCCACTCAAGCTTATCAAAGACAATGTTCAGGCTTTTAAGTCTAAAAGAATGATAAATTTTTGTCATCAGTACCATATTTCCCTTGGTCATTCCACGGCTTACTATCCACAGGGAAATGGTCTAGCTGAAAGTTCAAACAAAAGTCTTGTGAGAATCATCAAGAAACTGTTGCAAGAAAATAAAAAGGCTTGGCACTTGAAGTTGAAGTATGCCTTGTGGGTTGATCGCATTTTCACAAAAAGGTCTATTGGAACATCGCCATATGAACTTGTGTATGGAGCAGAGGCTATTTTCCCAACATGTCTTGGGGTACCGGTTATGAAGCTAATCCAAGGGTTAGAAGAAGAACCAAATGCCATATAGCAGAGGATAATCAGCTGATAGCTTTGCAAGAAAAGAGAAATGAAGTGTTTGAAGGTCATCAACAAAATCAGAATCGAGTCAAGAGAGCATTTGACAAGAAGATTAAAGAGGTTACATTTCAGGTTAATGACCAAGTCTTGAAGTGGGAAGCTAGAATTGAAGAAAAAGGTAAACATGGAAAATTTGAGAATTTATGGAGGGGGCCATATCAAATTTCTGCTTTCCATGGAAATAACACCTATATTCTGCAAGAAGTTGATGGATCACCATATGCTGGAGGGCCTGTTAATGGCAGGTTCTTAAAGCATTACAATCAGTAAAAATCCACCAAGTGTCTCATCAGCATTGTATATAATCGTTTTATGAATGTTTCCAGTTGAAAATAAATGACAAGATGAACAAGAAAGCTTTAGCCTGAAGAGAAGGCCCACAAAGTTTGAAAGGAATGCTTGTTAGCCGTGGGTGAATTTAATAAAATGGACAAAGGCACTGGTTCTACGAGTTCTTAGTGTACTACAGGAGCACATTATCCCAAGTGGAGCCAGCTGTTATCACTTAGAACTGCAGTGTTATGTACATAAGGTTGTCCATAAATTTTTCTTTTTTGTTGTTCAAAAAATAGGTGTCTAATGGTTATTGCCCTATGTGTGTTACTTAGGGATCGATTTTTATAAAGGTATTCATAGGAATCATTTTCAAAAACCGTTAGCTATCCTCCATCATGATTATATAAGATATATCTTGTCTTGTATACGTCACTGGGTCTTTTTCGCATTTTTGCAGCGCAATTTTTATTGGCTAATTTTGTAGTGCAATGATGTCTTAGTCCTGTCACTGCATGTCATCAACCAGCCATTTCGTAGCGCATGTTGTCAACTCATATCTGTCTGCGCTACGAAATCGCGGATTCGGGGATTTAAACAACACTGATTCTTAGAATGTCATGTCTGAGGGATGAGTCAGTATGTTCGTCCGTCCAAATTGTCAGAATGGTGTCCTTTTCAAGCAAGCATAAGCCATCATTCCCCAAATAGGTTCATAACCGCACACACTAAATCATTCAAATGGTCTGTAATGCTGGTAGTGGTATGATGTTTGTTAATGTTTTATGAATTGGTCCGTTTGCATGATAAGACTGTTAAGAGCAGAGGAGCCTGAGTTCATTCTCTATAAGGAACCTGATTGCAAGCAAGCCAACGTTCAAAGTTTGAGTTTGCATTTGAAGATTGAAGTTGTTAGTGTTTCTCTGCGCAAAGGAGTTCAAAGAAAAATGGAGAAGAAGGGGCATCGGTTTGGAAGGTGTCAGAGAACTGAACCTGTAGGATTGGATCTCGCATTGAGAGATGAAGGTGTGAGACAAGCCTTTCAAAATGCTGGTTGCTGGTCTTTTTGTGAAAAGCTACAAGGGGGGCATGCTGAGGTAACGAAAGCATTTGCCTTAAATTTTACTGGTTTAAGTTCTAAAGTAGCTATGCTAGAATTCCCCGTATCTTCAGAGGTGATTGCTAGGGTGACTGAAATCCCGAGAGGAGGGCAGGAGTGGTTCAAAAATTTCAAATTTGATATGAACCCCTGCAAGGAGTTCCTGAAGGAACCTTATGTTAATGAAGATCTCACAAAGGCCGTGCCAAGGCACTATGTAAAAGAACATTATGGACTCCTAACATGCATACAGAAATATTTAACCTGTGAAGGGAGGTATAACAAGGTCTACTCCTATCATTTCAAACTACTGCTGCATTTTACAGGAAAGGCATTTATAGATCTCCCATTTTACTTGTTTCGAAGTCTTAGTAAGATGTGTGAAAAGATTCAATTGAGGAAAGATGAATGTGAGACATCAATGTTTCACCATGGTCTAGTAAAACTGTTAGTGTTGGATAACTTGCAAAGAATTGGTTGGGATTGGGATTCATTTATTTTTATAGCTGGTTTTCAAAGTAAGACAGGCCTCACCCCACTGCCTGTTAGAGAAAAAGAAAGGTTGACTGAAGAACCTACTCTTGCTGAACTAAGAAAGGAGATAAAAAGCAAGAAGAAAACCAAAACCAATTTGAAAGAATTAATAAAGCCATCAGTTATCAAAGAGACACCACAATCATCATCAAAGGAGAAAATCAAACACCAAAAAAGTGCACCAGGGTCAAGTGGAGTTGAACAGGTGTCAAGAGTCAGAACGAGAAGTTAGTTAAATAAAGAAAAAGGAAAACCAATACCTGTGGAAGAAAGCCCCATATCAAAATCTAGTCTAAATGATTTGCTTGAGGCAATTGATTTTGAGCAAGCTAAATCAGGGCAGGTTGAGTCAATGCATATTGACCTAACTTAGTCATCACCCGAAAGCACCAAAAAATCAAAGGCCTCAAAGAGGTTTAGGTTTGAGGAACCTGGTAATGAATTTATGTTCAAACCACGAAGGCCAGTCACCAGGAGGCAAATAAAAGTAGCTGAGCAATTGCACAGGGAAGAGGTAGATGTGAAGGTACCTGCAACAAAAGTAATTGAACAACTGCCTAAAGCAGATGAGGCAGAGGAAATGAAAAGAAAACCATACACAAGAAGACAAGCAAGAGAAATGGAGAAGCAGCTACCCAAAACAGAAAAAGTAAAAGAAATCAAGAAGAAAGATTTGAATAAAAAGGTCCCCATTTCCAAAGAAACCAAGACCACATCTTCAAAAGAAAAATGGGAGGTAACCGAGAAAGAAATGACTAATATGGAGAAAGCCGTAGCAGAAATTGCAGCCATGGAAAAGGAGGTTGCAAAACTAAAAGCTCAGCTAAATAAGTTAGCTACCAAATAAAATTGCAAATTTTAAAAGTCAGGTGCTACCCCAAGATTTTTCTTTATTTTTCTTAAGTTCATTGGTTTTTGAGGCATGTAAACACGGCATATAAAATCAAGGTAAATTAGGAGTTTTTGAAGCCAGAATCAAAGCTGTTGCAGTCACAAATAATATTGATAAATTTATTGAAGACTGTGTTTTTGAAAAGAACAGCAGTTTCGTAGCACGCTACGAAACTGCTGTAGATGCTGTTTTTTGAAAAAAATAACAAGTCTAATGATGAGGTCAGCAGATTTTCAAGAAAAGGGCTAATGAAAATCAAGGAAACCAGATGAGGCTGTCAGAGCCATTCAAATATTGACAAGTGTCCATCCTTTATAAAGGTAAAAGATTTTGTCTTAAGCTAGAACTTTAATAAAGGTACTTTATTACCTGTGGTTAGGGTTTGGTTGAAGATGCATACGAAGATGTTGGCTTGTACACTTTTTCAATCAATGAGGCTTCCAGCATACCTGGAAAGATGATGATGCTCATCATATTTTGAAGCATTAAACAGCTGGGAACACATGCCTAAACTTTCGAAGGATGATGGGGAACGAAGACTGTGAAAACAGGGGATTGTTATTATGATAAATGAACTATCAGCACGTTCAACATTCAAAGCTAATTTGGTTTCATACATCCTTATCTCAGCAATCATGGACATAACTAAAGGAGACAGCTGTTGAAGACCTGAAAAGGAATCAGAATATGAGGAGAATAAATTAGAGTTTAAGTTTGATTAGAACTCTTTTGTAGTTACAGTTCATGCTTAGTAGATTTAATGAGTCTGTTAAGATAGATAAGGTTAGTAAATGTTAGTCATCGAGCTCCCCTCATGCTGGAGGAGGAATCTCCAAGTAGTTAGAGTTGTGTTGCTATATATATCTGAATCTTCTATGTAATCAAGGTTGGATATTTATGCAAAAACAGAGTTATATTGGCCTGTGTATAAAGTTTTTTTTACAGTAATAGAAAGACTGTTTATTCTTCCCAAGATTCATACTTTGTTAAAATGCTCAAGATGTTTGTGGTTTTGTCTTACCAAATGTAAGTTTTACAGCTTTATAAGTATGCAATCACTCTGAATTCACCTAGTGCTCAGAATTCCTGTGTATACTTATAAGTTGAGGTTCTTGTCCTTTATGTTTTACAGCTCTTTAAGTACACAATCACTCTGAATTCACCTAGTGCTCAGACTTCCTGTGTGTACTTACGAGTTGATGGTTATTTGAGAAATGTCTTGAATGTTTAAACATTACATGCCTTGGCTTCTATGAATGAGCAGTTGATAGTTTACTGAAAAGATGTTTAACTCCATAAGCCCAATGGAAGAGATGTTATGTTGTTTATCCAACCAGCATGTTTACTAAATTTTTATTTCAAGAGTTAGCCCTCTTTGTGTCTAAAGATAAATCAGTAGTTTGTTTTGAGAGAGCCCTCTCAGGTTAGGGAGGCTAATCCCTAGCTAAAATTCTGGTCTGAAACAGTTACATAAGGTCTTACTGATTAGCAGACATCAGTATTGGTTTTGTGATAGCAGATATGACAAGGACTTGTCCTTTCATATTCCAGACTACTCAAAGCAAATTCAATTTCAAACTGCTAGATTTGCTGAGGATGATTCATCTTCACCTATTCTTCATGACAGGTCACCTCGAGCTATTCCAGATTCTGCCCCTCTTCCACAACAACATCAACAACAACAAATTGTGAAATTCCAACATTGTGACCTAGTTGGCCATTTGAAATATCATTGTTTTGATCGTCATCCATGTAAGCACTGTCATAAAACCACCCATTCTTCACACAGATGCTCGAGAAACAAACATCCTGCAAGAACAAAGATTCATCTTGGATCGATCACTTCTTGGCAATTGGAATCAACATCCAAGAAGATATTCCAATCACATGTTAGAACGTGTTCCAGAGCATTGAACAGTCTTACAGCTGAGTTTTCTCCATCATCTCACCTTGTATCTCACACGGGGGGAAATGATGATCACCTACAAGCTTCAAAGTCATATCAAGCAAGCCTAGGCCAACACCTGTCACACCAGATTCAAAGTTTTAGACAAAGACAAAGATTCCCCTGAGAATGCCTTCAATTGGTAATCTGGGACACTCCCTCTAGCAGAAGACTTCAACTTCTTGCCAGTTTCGGAAGAATTCCAAGAACAAAATTAAGAATACTTCCTCTAGCAGAAGACTTCATCTTCTTGCCAGTATTGGAAGAGTTCCAGGAACTACATTAAGCACTCCAAAGTTGTTGGTCATCCTTAAACCATCACTGGTTGAGACTTCCCTTTTGAGGTTGAAGTTCTCCCTTTTATGTGGGGCGAGACCTCCCTTTATTGGTTGAGGGTTTCCCTCTTCAAAAAAATTGGAGCACTTCCTCTAGTACAAGACTTCATCTTCTTGCCAGTTTTGGAAGAGTTTCGGCAACTACACTAAGCGATGCAGTCTCGGTGGTCATCCTTAAACCACCGCCCTTTATACCAACATTTTAGAGAGCACATTCAGCCTAGTGCTGCCATGCACTTTTGCACATTTTGTATTACAACTCTCTTCTTGGACTCATACATAACCATTCAGATTAAGGTGGGGAATGTTGGACACCTAATCTTCAATGGGTTAGTGTGGAAGTCGAATAGGCAAAAGGAGTCGAAGAGACCTTGGGATGTGAAACTCAATGGTCAAACCATGTACTATAAATGTATATCTCTTCTTAATAAAAATGGACTCTCGTGTTTATCTTTCATACTCTATTGTTGCCCATACTCTATTGCTGCCCATGTGTGTTTAACAGAGTAGAGTCTTTTCTAGAGACAATCCATTCAGATGTGCGCGAACCATTCTTGAGAGCATCCATGGAAAAACACAAGTATTATGTTATATTTTTTTTTATGATTATTCACGTAAATGTGCGTTATTTTTTGTGAAAAAATGGATAAAACTTTCACAAAGTTTTTTGAGTTCAAATAATTGGTAGAGAAAGAGTCTATCAAGAATGTTAAAGCTCCACACAGTGATAAAAATGTTGAGTACGTCTCCAATGAGTTTAAGAACTTTTGTGCAGTAGAAGGGATTAAGCAAGAGTTGATGACACCCCATAACCCTCAACAAAATGGGATTGCCAAGGGGAAGAAGTGGATCATAGTAGGGGTAGCAAGGGTGATGTTGCATGATCAAGGGCTACCACTAAACTTGTGGGCTAAGGCATTAAACACAATCGTTTATGTTCAGAACGTAACCCACATTGGGTACCTATGATTAAGACACCAAAGGAGGCTTATTATGGTAAGAGGCGAGATGCTCATCACTTCATTATTTCTAGGTCATCGGTTTATTTCCATGTGACAAAATATGCAATGAAGAATATTGAGCCAACAACAGAGTTGGGGAGATTTATGGGGTACAATGATACACCCCACAGCTATCGAATGTACATGCCAATTAGTTGTATGACAGTGGCTCACAGAGATATTAGGTTCGATAAGGAGAAGTCCATGCGAGTATCCCATGAGAGGGAGATAGAGCTACATGTAGATGAGGATCCTTTAGCTCCTAAGGTTGAGGGACCTCAGATTGATGTGAAGCAACCACATACAGAGGTTTAGAGAGTGGAGACATCCACTCAAGTAGAGTCTTCCAAAGAAGGAAGAAACTGCACTAGAGAGGCTAACAGGTTGTTGGATGATGCATATGAGAATGTGGGAGCACCCTCTTCTAAAGCACAAACAGAGGAGGTCACCACAGTGGTACATTAGATACATGGCACTTATGGGTGCATGTGTTGTGACATAGCCATCCTCCTTTTAGGAAGCAATGCAACAACCAGTTTGAGTTGACGTGATGGTGGAGGAGTATGGCTCCATATTTCTAAACAATTTTTGGATGTCGTCCCAATACCAGAGGACAAGTTAGTTGTGAGTTCCCATTGGCTTTACAAGGTAAACCAAGCTGCAGATGCTACTGTGGGGAAGCATAAGGCTAGCTTTGTGGCCCACAACTTTTAATAGGTAGAGGCAATTGACTATGATGAGACCTTTTCTCCTGTTGCAAGGTACTCATTAGTCAGATATATTTTGGCACTATCAGCAGAGATGGGTTGGAAGATCCATCATATAGATGTGAAGACTACCTTCCTAAATGAAATGGTTGAGGAAGAGGTGTAGAGAGAGTAGCCTAAAGGTTTTGAAGCCTGGAGCATGAGTCCCATGTGTGCCAAATCAAGAGAGCATTGCATGGGCTGAAGCAAGCAACCCGTGCTTGTTTCACCAAGATAGATATCTACTTCATTGGTTTGGGCTTCAAGAAGAGTGAAGCGGATGAAAACCTCTATCACATAGTGGTGAAAGGTAAGATGATGATCATTCTACTTTATGTAGATGATATTATACTAATAGGTGATGAGAAGCTCATCAAATCTTGAAAGGAGGACCTTGCAAGAGAGTTTGAGATGAAGGACATGGGGCTTATGCATTACTTTCTTGGCATGGAGGTATGGCAGGGAGATGGGGAGTTGTTTGTATCTCAGTGAAAGTATGCCAATGAGATACTCCAAAGATTCTGCATGGAGAGCAATGAACCCATGGAAGCGCCTCTAGTTGGTAACTTGAGGAAGGAGGATACTACTTCAGGGGAAGTAGTGGAGGCTATTATTTACAGGTAGGTTGTGAGTTCACTCATGTACTTGGTGAACATGTTATATACCTAGGGGGGTAATATGGGGTACTGAGGGAGGTACCCAAGGTAATAATGTAATAATGGGATGGGCCATAGTAATAAATAAGGTGGTTAACCCATGTCATGTAAGGGACCACAAGTAGTTAATAATAATGTAAGAGGCCCATGATATTAGTTGATGGTATGAGGAAACCATGGTAATGATGCATGGTATTGTAGGTATGAGGCCTATATAGAGGCTAGAGACTCCACATGGAGAGATATGAAGAGAATTAGTCTTGTATGAACAAGCATATGGCTTGTGGAGTATTCTCCTTCCTTAAGGAGTGAATGTATGGTGTTGCCCTACCATAAGGGTTTGATCAATAAAGTGAAGCATTTCTATCTATCTCTATCTTGTTATTTATTGGGTTATTTCTATTATCATATATTTCCGGTTTAGAGCCACAACAAGTGGTATCAGAGCTATAACAATTTATATCAGAGCACTTCTTGGGCACAAAAGTGGAGAATGTTTTTTACTTTTTGCAGGATTTCGAGGGAAGCGAGTTTGTAGATCAGATCTGTAAATTTTTGTTCAAGATCTACAAAATATGATTGCAGATCTGTATTCCTTGTGAAAAAAGAGCCGATTTCAAAAAAAAATCGGTCAAATCGGAGTCCGGATGAAAGATATATCGCTGATCTAAAAATCAGTAGGGTTGTAGACAATTTTTCGGGGAAGCGAATTGGCGGCGCAGATCTAGATGTCCTGGTGCAAGATCTACAAGATTTAATTGTAGATTTGGAATCTTTGTGAAACACCACCTAATTTAAAAAAAAAATCAGCCGAATTGGAGTCCGGATGAGGGAGATATCGTTGATTTAAAATCAGTAATTTTTTTCTGAAATTTTGGGTGACAGCGGGAGAGTAGCAATGGAGATCTGGAATTCTAGTGCCTAGATCAAGATTTCTATCACATGGGCGGATGCAGAATGATTGTTCTATTTCTGAAATTAGGTTATAATAGAGATTCTGAGCAATATTGATGAAACTGTGACATTTTCAAATTTTTCACCAAGTAAGTGAACTTTTTTCCAAACCATTCATGGATTCTAGCAAGGTTCTATTATTTACAGGAAGAGATAATGGTCCTACTATTGAAGAATACATAAAAGAACAGAAGTGGTTATGGAACAACCCTTGGAAATGGCGGGTAGTGGTGCAATTTAGAGATGAGGCGGCCACATGGTGGGGATTACTTAAGCAAGAGAAATGTTCCAACCTGCCCGATGAAGAATTTGAAAAATTACTTTTAGATAGATGGTCTCATGCCAGAAAACAAGATAAGGAGAAACATGTGGGGCTATTTCCTACTGGTATATCCTTATTGCAGGTTCATGGATTGATTCATAAAGAGAAACTCATTGTCTCTATCAATCCGAGTTGCAAGCAAAATCCCATAAATGTCAACTTGGCAAAAAAATTGCAAGTCCCAACAAAACACATTGAAAATACACAAGTGGATGATGAGGATGTTCAAGTGTACAAGGATTTGAAGATTTCTATGGATAAATATGTGTTGCATGGTGATTTTTATGCTTCAGAGATGGATAATGTGAATGTTGTTTTGGGATATCCTTGGATGGAATCCGTGGGTACTATCAATATTAATGTACAAAAGAAATTCCTGAAGCTCTGGTATAAAAAGAAGAAAATTACATTACAAGATATTTCCATTAATAAACAGGTAGAGTCCAAGGAGGTTGAAGCAGAAGATGTTCCAGGGTCTGACATATCAGATGATGAGCAGTTGATGGTTGACAATCAGACACAAACATTGGCTGAAGCAGAAAAGGTTACAGGTGCTGATACATCAGAGGAGGACTCAGTAGGAGTCATATTGAAAAAGAAGACACCACAACAGGCAGCACAACAGGGTGAAGTCAAGCAAAAGCCATCGTGGGTTAAAACTTCAACATATCATCACCCACATCACCCTGCAATACAACCATCAAGATGGAAACCAAGTAGTCACATGACAGATACAAAGGAGAGACGATCCACCTACTACACAGCAACACAGAAGAGTAGCCACGGTCAACTTCCATCTCAAGCGAGCGAGGCGCCAGCGAGATCCAGGGTTCACCTTTCTCTTGGATGGATAGATGCACGTGCATGGTATCAGTGGACTACTCTTTTGAGTAGATCTTATTATTTGTGTTCTTCCCATATTTCGGGGACGAAACATGCTAAGAGGGGTGGAATGTTATATACCTAGGGGGGTAATATGGGGTACCGAGAGAGGTACCCAAAGTAATAATGGGATGGGCCATAGTAATAAATAAGGTGGTTAACCCATGTCATGTAAGGGACCACAAGTAGTTAATAATAATGTAAGAGACCCATGGTATTAGTTGATGGTATGAGGAAACCATGGTAATGATCCATGGTATTGTAGGTATGAGGCCTATATAGAGGCCAGAGACTCCACATGGAGAGATATGAAGAGAAGTAGTCTTGTATGAACAAGCATATGGCTTGTGGAGTATTCTTCTTCCTTAAGGAGTGAATGTATGGTGTTGCCGTACCATAAGGGTTTGATCAATAAAGTGAAGCATTTCTATCTATCTCTATCTTGTTATTTATTGGGTTATTTCTGTTATCATATATTTCCAGTTTAGAGCCACAACAAGTGGTATCAAAGCTATAACAATCTTGTTGTAGATCTAAACCGGAAATACTATGATAATAGAAATAACCCAAGAATAACAAGATAGAAAGAGATAGAAATGCTTCTTTATTATCAAACCCTTAAGGTAGGGCAACACCGTCCATTCACTCCTTAATGAAGGAGAACACTCCACAACCCATTCATAGAAGAATACTTCTCTTCATATCTCTCCATGTGGAGTCTCTAGCCTCTATATAGGCCTCATACATACAATACCATGCATCATTACCATGGTTTCCTCATACCATCAACTAATACCATGGGCCCCTTACATTATTATTAACTACTTGTGGTCCCTTACATGACATGGGTTAACCACCTTATTTATTACTATGGCCCATCCCATTATTACATTATTACCTTGGGTACCTCCCTCGGTACCTCATATTACCCCCCTAGGTATATAACATTCCACCCCCCTTAGCATGTTTCGTCCCCGAAACATGGGAAGAACACAAATAATAAGATCTACTCAAAAGAGTAGTCCACTGATACCATGCACGTGCATCTAGCCATCCAAGAGAAAGGTGAACCCTCGATCTCGCTGGTGCCTCGCTCGCTTGAGATGGAAGTTGACCGTGGCCGCTCTTCTATGTTGATGTGTAGTAGGTGGATCGTCTCTCCTTTGTATCTGTCATGTGACTACTTGTTTTCCATCTTGATGGTTGTCTTGCGGGGTGATGTGGGTGATGATATGTTGAAGTTTTAACCCACGATGGCTTTTGCTTGACTTCACACTACTGTGCTGCCTATTGTGGTGTCTTCTTTTTCAATATGACTTCAACCACTGAGTCCTCCTCTGATGTATCAGCACCTGTAACCTTTTCTGCTTCAG
>APFE031248399.1:2704-15075 GCA_000404065.3 Pinus taeda
TAAAATAATTAAATAAAAATAAATAATTACATTAAAGCATTAAAACATTATATTCATGTACATATTTTTTAATTATAACGTTTTTTACCAAAAATGCAATATATAAAATAAATTATAAGAAGTAATATAAATCCTCCTGACATATAATTCAGAATTATAATAAATTTACAATGATACTCATTATGTTCTCTTTATACAATAATAATCTAATAATAAACGTCGTTTCATTCCAGCCCCTCGCTATGTTTTATATATCCATAAATATTTTATATATGGAAATGTATATTGCACAATTAAATATAATTAATATAATATATGAAGAGTTTCAACGTCAGTGAATTGGTGATAGATGTGATATGAAGACAAAAATTAAGAGATTTAAAGTTCAAGTTATTATTGTTTTAGATAGTTTATTTCCATTTTGTATCTAAGTATGTTTCAGTTTTTCGATCTTAATGTTATGAAGTTTTATTTTTGTGTTTATGTTTGTATCTCTATTTTATCGTGTTCATGTATAAGTCTGAATCAAGTACGTTCGAATAGAAATCTTGTAGGCTTGTGGAGGAGTGGTATTTTTATTGCTAGTGGGTTGACCCTGCATCCTGAGGCTAGAGGTTGGTTGTTTCTATGGCTTTGAGTGGTAGAATTTGTGAGGTTGGGGAACATCTTGACAATGGGTCTTTGGAGTGGGACAAGAGGCATGGTAGCAGTTGTAGAGTTTTTGGCTTGGGGTTGGTTCACCTGTACAAGAAGTCGAGGAGTTGGCTGGCAATGGTGGTGTCGGTCGAGCGTAGTTTCCAGTGGGGGGCCTATGCTTCATAAGTGAGGTTGAGCTCAGAGAGGAACATGATGCCATGGACAGAGAGAAGTGCATCATGTAGACTAGCAGGAATAAGGGGAGGAGTTGGAATAGTCAAACATCATTTCCCATAGGCATGTAGACATGCCTTCGTCCTTTGAATCACAAGAAGCTCAAATTCTTCAACTTACAGTACATCACACTTATCACAATAAGATCATTATTTTTCTAAGAAATATCCATCATAACCATTGACATATGCTAGATCAGTTAGTCTCCCTTTCCAAAGGTCATAAGTGGCTCAAGGAGCAGTAGGACAACATTGAAGGGAGAATGGCACACATGGAGGCACATGTACATGGAGTGTTTTTCCATCTTAGGGGTGGTGACCTTGATGACCAAGCCTTGGGAAACATAGATACTTAATTATGATTGTTAGATGTATTTTGATTCTCGGACATTTTTGGTCCACTTGGGAAATCAATCTTTGGTCCCCTAGTTTTATTTTGTTAATGTCTATGACTTTTTGTCTCAACAATATGGCCAACAAATCCATTAGGACTAAGGCCAATGATTCTTTGAAGTTATGCTCATCACGATGTAAATTTTATTGGAATTAATAGAAACTGTTGACTTATATATATATATATATTATATATATATATATATATATATAATTTGGTAATTGCAAATATGTTTTGTTTCTGCCTCTGGTACCGTAAAAGTAATTGGCACCAGTGTTTGGAACATTGGGTGTCATTACTATATAATAATCCCCTTCAAAAACATGTCTTCACTTACAAAACCTCTATTCATATAATGCTAAATTTGACTCACATCACAACCACTTTCATACAATTTAAGTAATGGCGAATGCAAAGATGTAGGAGTGCAGAAAAGCACCTCCAAAATAGAAATGGGATCTTCTCCCCATAAAAAATGCCAATAGACTGTCATTCATATTTGAGATGAATTATCGAATTCAAATAATAGGAAAGCTAAATTTCACACTACCTTTTCCTTTAATACTTCATTGAGAGAGCATTCTAAGAGTCCCAAATGCAATGTTCCTCATTCAACAAACTTATGATTTACCAAATTTGTCAAATATTTATGAATTCATGCAGGAGTGCAGAGGTGTGAAGGAAGCGCAATGAAATCTCCCTCCGTAGCTCTGCATTCTTCACAATTGCAGTGGATTTGTTATTTTAATTTTAATTGCGCTTTGCCACCAAATTTTTCCTTCATTTGCACTTCC
This sequence comes from Pinus taeda, assembly GCA_000404065.3. NCBI lineage: Eukaryota > Viridiplantae > Streptophyta > Pinopsida > Pinales > Pinaceae > Pinus > Pinus taeda. The sequence continues at coordinate 4,762 of APFE031248399.1, forward strand.
ACTTGCCACAATGAAAACTTCCTCCACATAATCATTAAGCCCCCTCTACCACTACAACCCCTCAATTATGTAAGTGACCTACATCCCTATTAGTTATGGTATCATTTAGCGTAGCAATAGTAGTACATGTTAGAGCACTTACTAACATAGTGACAATGTACAAAATTAAATTTTTTTGTTTCTAACAAACTTAACAAACACCAAAAATAAAATGCTCCCTACCAAAAGAGTTATGTCACATTAAAACTTGCTCACCTCATAGAAATTTAAAAATAAGATCTCCCTAAACTATAAAACTATTTTTAATTTACACAAAAATAAAAATATTTATTATTTTAATAAAAAATTTGGTTAAACATATACATATACTCAATAAAATTATCAAAATTCCACAAACTTTTCACTCCTAAGCGACTGTGACTATCTCTCACTAGGGAAGGGCTAACGACATGAAAAATCTTAATTGGATTTTTAACCTTTTATTGGAAATATCTAAACTTATTTAGAAATAAAATTTGAATAAACATAATTTTTTAAAGTTTATTCTAATTAATATGAATACATGATTTTAAGTTTGTTTTAAAGATGTCTCTTTCAATAATTATATAGATTGTGAAACTCTAGATTTAAGTTATTTTAATAATTATTGCCAATTGAGAAATTTTATTATTTAATTTGATTATATATTAATTAAATTTTTTTATTTAAATATAAGCAAATAAATGTTGGTTATTTTTATTATTTTATAATCAGTATTACACAATTATTTACTTTTATAACCTATATATATAATTAAATATACTTCATAAAAAGGTATAAAAGGTTCATCGGGCATAATCTAAGTTTATTTATGTTTATTTTTCTCTTATTAAATTATGATAAATAAAATTATTTATAAAATTAATATGTTTATAATATATTATGTTATATTAAATTCTCTGATCAATAAATATGTATATAATAGGATTGTCTTATAAATATATATGTTAAATAGCATGTGTCTGTAATAAAAAAATAAAATGTTTAATAATAAGAAAATAGTTTATAAAAATAGTCAAGTTTTATTAAAATAATTAGTTGACGATGGGTTTAAATGTTTAATAATAAGAAAATTGTTTATAAAAGTAGACAAGTTTTATTAAAATAATTGGCTGATGATAGGTTTGCTTAGTAAAGTGGGATCAAATCTATTGTGTTTCTTTTTCGGAAAAGAGAGATGTTACAAATTTTAGTCGGCTAATACTAAAACTAGTATAGAAACCAAATACAATCTCAATATAAAATTAAATGACCCTCAATCATTATGTCTCAAACCACAAATCAAAACTAAATTAGCTAAAAATTTTAATAAAAATAATTAAAATTACTCTATAAAAATTTTATATTTATAATCTAAAATATATTTTATTTTTAAATTTAAATAAAAAAATAAAATTACCTCAAATAAGATCTCATTTATTTAATCTAAATTATTTTATTTGATTATTTTAAATTTAAAATAAAAAAAATAGATACCTCCGTCAAAATAGATCTCATTTCTCATCCCTTCCGTACTAAAATTACATCTTATGATAATTTCATTTCCATATAATTGAAAAGAAAAATTATTTATCATTATTTTATTTATACTTTTTAATAAAAAATTTAAAAAAATCTTAATTTTTAACTCTTGTTCCCGCTCTCTATATATTATTTTTCGCCTGATAGTATGTGTTCATATCATATTATGGTATTATTATATTTCTCATAATTTTAAATTATTATGATTCGTAACCATATTGTCTTAATAACCATTCTTATTAATTAAAATTTATCAATTATCCTTAATTCCCTTTCCAATTATTTGGTCCCTGATAATCATTTATTCTAATTGCTAATTCCTTTTTAGCATTTAATTTGACGGTTACTCTTCTCCTCATTTTAACGGTTGCATTTTTGTCTTCTCCAACACTCTTCTGGATAGATGGGCAGTGAGTACACGTTAAAGATGATGGGCAGTGAGTACATGTTAAAGATGCACACAACGATGATGATGGGTAGTGAGTACACGTTAAAGATGCACATATTGAAATTCCAGAAACTCTAATAAATATAATAAATATTTATTTAACATATTTTGATGAATTATATTAAAAATAAGCAAATAAATTTATATTTATTTTATTGAATTAATAAATTATAGAATTAAATAATACTTTACCGAATTAAATAAGGTAAAAGATCAATCACATCATTGATCAGGATAAAAAAGAAATTAGTAAAGATTTTTTTTACTTTACTTTTTGAGTTTTGAAGGAGAGTGCTACAAACAAACTTGTGGTGTTGCCATGGGTTCTAGATCTCCTTAATTGTTGTCAACTTTTTCATGGAGGATTTCGAATCCAAAGCCTTGGCTTTTTCTCCTTTAAAATCTAAGTTTTGGAAGAGGTTTGTGGATGATACCTTCATCAACAGACCTCATGGTCATAAACAATAAGATGATTTCCTTCAACACCTTAATAACTTGCCTAGCTCCATTATGTTCACTACGGTGACAAAAATTAATGGTTGGCTTCCTTTTCTTGATGTTCTTATCTCCATGAACAAGACGATTCTTTCTCTCACCAACTATTTCGGAAGAAAATCCACACGAAAACCCACACAAAGAAGTACCTTCATGCTAGCTCCCATAATTTTTTGGCTCAAAAGGTTGGTGTTCTCAACACATTGGCCACTCATGCTCTTAGGGTGTCAAATGAAGATCACTTGGAAAATGAGAAAAAAAACCTCCTGAAACTCTTTGAGAATAATGGTTATAGTAAGCTCAAAGGTCTTAGAGCTTTCTTAAATGCAAGAAAGGGTGCAAAATTAAGAAAAGAACCTAGAGATTTGGTAACAAGTGCTCAACTTCCCTTTATCCAAGGTACCACTAACAATATTTCTCATATCTTAAGGAAGCACAGTATCTCTTCTACATTTATACCCTCGAAGACCATTCATAGCTCCCTCAGATCTCTTAGAGACCTATTTGCCACAAAAAGCATGAAGGCGTTTATTTAATTCCCTGCTCCACTGGGACCCCCTACATTAGAGAAATAGGGCGTTCTATAAATCAAAAGATTTAGGAGCATGTTGTTGATATTAGACACTATAGGACGCACCCCTCAGCTCTAGCCATAATAACATAGGTATGCTTCCCATACATTGGAGAGATTGTACCCCACGGTCTCGCGCTCCTCAGAGCTTGGGAGTTGGTAGGAAATGTTCGAAAATTGACGGGAGCTTCAATGGGTACTTTGGAGCTTTTCAGGATCTTCACTACAACAAATTTTCATGTTTTGGGTACTTGTTTTTGAGCCGATTTTCACCTTTTGGGTACCTACTTTGAGAACAAAAGGTAACATTTGTTTATTTTCTCAGTGATACATGTTAGGTTAGGGCGATTGACTGCATCATCTTTCTAAAGAAAAAGAGACGTGGAGATGTAGCAAAGGTTTCAAAAAAATATAGACAATTGTTAGTCATTCTTTGGTAACTTTTATTGCAAATATTGAATTTCAACAATTGCAAATAAGTCTACTTTCTTAAATTCTATGTTGAAGATTTAATCATAATATTCAACAAATTACATTCATGATCAACAAGAGAAAGAGTAATGTGCTATTCAATTCGATTTTATAAATTTCCAAACTTGAATTTCGAAGTTGAATTAATATACGCTTGCATGAAATCACATAATAATCAAGTAATAATAGTCCTTTTACAGTTTGGGTGTTCCACGTCTTTCTTTGTTGGAAAGGAATTTAATTGGCAAATCGTTGATGGATTAATATTTTAATTTTTTCTGCAGTGTTTCAAAATTCATTTATTTACAAATTACATTGCAAGATGACATATGAAAGATGGAATTTGATTGGCAAGTTTTGGACTCGAATAAATTAATTTTTTTATTTTTATTGTTAATATATTATATTATTGTCGCTACCAACTTAAGGTTTCCTATAAAGTTGGGAAAAGCTTCTAGCTGTGCAGGGTACTTGTTCTTGGTACTTGAAGTACCTTCGTACCAAAAACTTGTGCAACATAGGCTCTAGGTGAACATGCTGAGAAGACAAAACACCACATTTGTTTGGAAGAGTCAGCGTCATTGCTAGAAATAACCATTTCAATCACCACAAGTTTAGGGTGGTTCTTGAAATTGAAAAGATGTCTAATAGACTGAATAGGGATGGTATGTGGAAAATTAATAGTTGTTGGATCTCATCTATTTTCTCAAATAAATGTGCCTTCTCGTTTCTCTTAATTCTATTCTATTATTTTCCCTCTTTTTTTCACAATTGAAATTTATTTTTCTCACATATATATGGTTTTATCTCATTTATTTATTTCTTTATTATTTTTTTTTTTTTCATTCTTTTCTTTTTTTTTGTTTATTCATTCTCATTTTAATTTATTTCATTAATTTGTTTAATTTATTGTTTTTGTTTCATTTTTTATTTAAATTTTGTTTTCTTATTGGTTTTTTTTAAGATTAATGTTTATTGATATTGTGAAAATAGGAATTTAAATAATAATTAAATATCATTTTTTTATATTTTTATTATTGGTATTACTTTTAGTGGATAGGAATTGTTTTATATTATTGTAGTCAGAGATAAAATAACAAAAATAATTATTATTATTATTATTGATATTTAATAACGATAATAATCTCCCTGATCCGGGTGTTAATACTGCCCTAAATGGCATTCATGCGCACTTAAGACGCATGAGGCCGCCACCTGCTGCACAACGTGGAGCCCCAGAAACAGTTTGGAGGCGGGACGAAGAGTTTTATGACCTTGGCACGGTGCAGGACAGCGCCATTAATGGTGAGCGAAGCCCGACACGGTCTGTGGAGGGTATTTACAGGCGGCAATTCAGTAAATTTTTCATTATGCCTTCGACTGAAGAATACTCTGTTCGGTTTGTGGTCAGTTCGGTGGGTGAGGTCGACAGGGAGCCCCGCCTCAGAGGGGAAATTCGAGCTGGTTCCGGCTCGAATTGGCAGCCCTTCAACTCCTCCGGTGCTCCACGCTCTAGAATTTCGTTATCAGTTTGGGGTAAGTGCTTCATCCGCGGCAATTTTAGTCTTTCTGGCTCTGTTTCTCGGTTCAATGTATCTATTGTATTCTGTTCGGTTTCTCAACTCAGTTCGGGGTCTTTGCATGCTCTGAGGAGCAACTCTGGTTTCCACTCCGCCTCGTTGAAAATCACGGTCCTCATTTGCACCATGAAAAATTCTGGGAAGCGCTCTCGCTCCGGGGATAAGCCTGGCAGCAGCAAGCGACACGCTGCTCGCCCTCAATCCACTCCTCTGCTCACCACCATCAACCTCACTTCTCCCCTTGAGGATTCCCCTGCTTCTAACCCCACCCGCCATCCGATACCCAACAACGCTTTCCAATCCACCCACTTCAAATTTCAGAGCAACCTGAACCGCCCCTTGATTTCTGCCCAGATAACCATCTTGATGACGGAGGAAATCAACTAGGTCCCTCCAATATCCTGCATTGACCCTAATTCTTCCAACAACAGTGACCATTCCTCTGCCCAATTAGCCATGGCTGCAAAGAAAGAGGATGTTCCAGTGATACAGGTCGACTCGCCCTCTCCTGTTCCTCCCCTGAGTGACTGCATCAACCTCTTCATGGACCCCGAGGTTGGCAACACCGACAAAGACCAGGAAGGCAATGTGGAGCATGACAAAGAGGGGCTAAGCCACGACGACGCGTGTCAGCAAGATGAGCAAACACAGGGGGAAGAGGATAGCTGAAAAGTTGGCACTTGTGTTTGCACTTTTTGGTTTTTTGGAAGCCTGCTTTGGGTGTTGGCTCGGTTTTGAGAATTTCCAGCCGCGGCGAATGCAATTGTCTTGGTCTCAGTACTCTCTCTCTCAGTTTCTCAGTATTCTCAGTACTCTCTTTCTATGTTTCTTTGTAATGCCAATGAATTTGGCAGTTTGTTCAGTCTATCTGGTTGTAAGCTTGGATGAAATCCTCAGCTCTTCTACTATGGGGAATTTTTGTAACATATGTGATGAGCAGGCTTCTGTAGCTGCCCCCTACTGTAATTTTATGTTTACCAGTTAATAGAAATAGCATAGTCTTTTAACGAGAAAAAAAAATAACGATAATAATCTAATATTTTATTAATCTTAACGTTTAATTTTAATATTTTATTATTTTTTCCTTTAAATATTTTTTTTTTAATTATTTTTTTTCTAGTTTTTTTTGCATTTTTACAATTTATGTTAACATATCTTGTCTAGGTTATTTAGCTAAGTCTTGATGATGAACCACACTCAATGGTTCAAAACCCGTAGATTCAAAAAATTGACATGTGATTTACTGGAAATTTGTCCAAAAAAGCTATTATGAATCACTAAAAGTGACACTCATTTTTTTTAAGATAATATATATTCCTCAAATTTTTAAATTTTAAATTGTGATGATGGTGTTTATTTTTTATCTGAAAATTTTTATTTTTTTTACTATGTTAAATTGTGGCTTTTTCATAATATTTTAATTTTGATTAATTGTTTATTTGACCATCGTATTATAATTTTAATTATTTATTTTAATATAATTATTTTAAAAAACTATATATAGTTATTCGGTTTTTAAGATATCTTTATGAAAATTGAGAAGATTAAAATAATTGATATATTTGTTGCTTTTGTTTTGGGTTTATCGAGAAACAATTCACATCATGGAAATTTTATCAAGATACTATTATTAGATTTAAATTAAAACAAAATTGTGATAAAAATTTTGAATGTTAAATAGAAGTAATATATATATATATATAATTAATTTGTAAATAATAATAATAATTATTATAATAAATTAATAAATATTTAATCTTTAAAATATATTTAAATTAAAGTAAATTTATATTTTAAAAATAAAAATAAATTTTGTTGCCTTAATCAAGTGTTGCAAGTCTAGATTTTGGAGGTTAGGGGAAGCTCTCCACATTGCTACATTTCATCACATTTAATAGGAGTGATATGGCCAACCCTCCCCATGCAACATACATTTCAATTGCATACAATAGTCTCCATTCCAATATTAGTAGTTATCGTGCTCAACTGCTTTGAAAGGAGAGACCTTTCTCTTTGTCCCTTTTAATATGTCAAAGCTTCCCCCATGCTGTAGGTGGGATAGTTTTAATGTGCTCAATTGCTTTTAAATGAGAGACCTTTCTCTTTGTCCTTTTTAATATGTCAAAGCTTCTCCCATGCTATAGGTGGGATAGTTCCCTTGGGCATCTCGAAGTGGAAAGTTTGCGTTGGGCAATAAATTCACAGAACTATAAAGTAGTCAATAAGATTTCTCTCATGATTAGACATTGAATTTATGTTCTGGTTATGAATTGAGATGCACTTGCATTTTAAGCTATTTGGATACATGGTTTGGGGGTCTTTGACATAGACACTAGAAGATAAGCAATGGTAATGGGATAGACCTTGGGAATTCAAGGGTCACACTTCTCATGATGTTGATGAAAACATTGGAGCTAGACACTATAGGAGCAGAAGGTGCCAATGTTCATCTAGCTAGCACAACCTCGTCGGTTCAGGTCCACAGGGCTACTCAATACGTATTAATGTTCTATTCTTATGATTTAGTTATTTCTTTCTCTTATTCTCATTCTAGTTATTGAATATTCACTTGGTTTGTTTTGAGGTCAACTGAATTTGATAATCGCCGAAATTATGGTGTCTTCTAGTGAGCATTAGACCCTTGTTAGGGGACTTTCATCTGTCATTCTTTTTTATTCATCCTCCTTTGCTTGTTGGCCTAGTCTACCTTAAAATTCATAAGCTCTCATGGGTTATTCATTTTTCTTGCTTTCTCAATCTCAACCTTTTTTCCTCGTGGGTGTTGTGGGTATGACACTTGGCCTATCTATTTTTCTTTTGATGAAATATGCCTCGATAGCGAATGCACAACCATTGGGAGATGGGAGCAAGATGGATGCCCAAGCTCAAGTTCAAGATGTTATAGTCATCTTCCATTTTACCACAACCCTGAAATTCACGAGAAAATCTGTCAACTCAAATCTTTAACCAACGAAAATCGATAATCTTATTTTGATTCAAAAATTCAATCAGAGGTAGCTAATTGTGTCCCTGACCCTCGCTATACCAAGGTAATAAAATTTGTCAACTCAAATATTTAACCAACAACAATCAATAAGCTTATTTCGATTTAAAAATTCAATCACATGTAGCTAATTGGGTTCCTGGCCCTCGCTATACCAAGGTAAGATGGTTCTCATACTTGAAATCCATCAATGTGCATTGCTAAATGAAAACACGTATCCACATTGTTCTAAAAGAGAAACACAACAATTGCAATGATATAAACTCTTATTTGAATGAAATCAAGCGGGTGCAACATTATCAATGCTCTTGTCTTGCTAGTTTGGATACTTGGCTTGCTCACCTTGAACTTCATCTTCAGTGTGACCCAAAACCTCCTACTCCAACTGGGACAACAAGTTAAGACAACCCCACTCACATCTTGAGACTGATGATATGCTCTAACAACCAACAATTGTTTTCTTTCATTGTCTAGTCGAATCCATGGTAGATGTCAATAGTTTATTAGTTTTTGTAGCTTTTAATTCAAATTATCTACTATGGTTAGCGATCAACAGATCTAGTTTCGACATATTGAGAATCAACATTACATTAACAATATTATTTTTGTTGGCATTTCATAATATTCGGAGGCAATACAATTTAAATTAATACACAGAAATTATTATTAATTTCACCACATATTAATAATAATAAAAATAATTTTTTTATCAAAAACCCACAAATTAGGGAGAGAAATAATGAGAATTCCAACAAGAAAATTGGGTTACAGATGTCAAACTTGAAGATTTTGGGTGCTCAGGAGGTTCTTGATGGAGTTGAATCCATTTATAGAGCATCTAAAAAACAATTCAAACACTTCAACATTGCGATTTTTTTATTTTTTTATGGAGATTCTTAATGGTGCTAAATTCATTTATAAAGCATTTAGAAAACAATTCAAACACTTCAAAGTTGTGATTCTTTTTATTTTTTTATGGAGGTTCTTGATGGTGCTAAATCCATTTATAAAGCATCTAAAAAACAACTCAAACACTTCAACATTAACTGTCTCATGAATTTGTGACATCACTAAAACAACATCCATTCTTATTAAATTTCTTAAATAATCCTAAAATTAAAAATGTGATTTTTTTAATAATAATATAATAAAAATGTATTAATCATGGTGAATTGTACAACTAATATATAACGATAAAGGTCTTTAAAATACAAATAATTATTTATTTAAATATTTATAAAAAGATTATAATAATTAAATTAAAATAAGTTAATTACATTAAATCATTAAAAAATTTATGTTTATATACATAACTTTTAATTATAATTTCTTTTTAAAATGCAATATATAAAATAAATTATGGGAAGTAATGTAAATCCTTAAGGAATTTAGACTTCTGTGATCCATAACATTGTTTAGAGAATTTTCGGCGAAATCACATAAATAATAAGAACCGACCAGTGTGGTTCATCGTCAGGACAAGTTGAAGAATCGATCCAGCTTAGCTTGTTAAATAGTCTGGGCAGAGACACCAACGGCTAGAATTATAACAACTAATTTGACCTTATGACCCTAGTCAAACTAGCTATATTTTTAATTCTTATTATTCTTAGAAATTCGTTAAATTAGGTAAATTAAATAATTAGAATACTCTTAATAGCTAGCGATTCATTAGTTTATTTCCCTAAATCTAATAGTTTATTAATAATGTATATATATATATACGTGTAACGAACCAATCCCAAATAATACTATTGGTTCATCTATATATTTATTTATTAAATATTTTAATTTATCATTTATATAATCTATACAAAAATAATTTAATAATTTATATTTACTAAATAATCTATATTCATTTAATAATTTACTTTCTAATTTTATTATTCCAAATATAATATTTTAAAATACCCATGTAATTAGGAAAATATATTATATATACAGGTTCAAAATTTATTTATCGAAAAAAATATTTTAGGTAATTAGGAGGGGGTAAAAATAAAATAATAGAATGAAAAATATATTCAATCTTTTATCATATACAACTCTTTAAAATAAACTATTTAAACACTAAATATATATTAGAAATAAAACTAGATTGTTATAATGGTTGGTAAAAAATCACATTACTTTAATGTTTATTAACACTATATATATATACTAGTTATAATAAAAGGTTCAATAG
>APFE031248408.1:1355-25085 GCA_000404065.3 Pinus taeda
GATTACATAACACCTGAATATTTCATAAAACAAATCATATTCATCACATAGACCAAGGAGTACATGAAATAATTCATTAACAACAAATCATTGAGAAGACTGGACTTATTTGTATTAAGGAAACAAAAAAGGAACCATTACAACCTGAGCCTTGGTGTTGTGCAAGCTCCTCCCAGGGTCCAACAAGAGATTTCCTCTACTTTGACAAGCTCACCCACTTCCAATATGGCAACAAGAAAGGATGATAATCTCTCCTCAGAAGTTAACAATGGAAGTCCTAATTCCAGCAGCATCTACCCTTTGGAATGTTCAGCTTTCAAGCCCCCCTCCTCTGGCCCAAAGCCTGTATTTATAGTGTTCTAGAGGAAGTTATTCAGTTCCAACATCAATGGGATACTCCCTCTTTTGGATGGGGTAGCTCCTCTCTTGATGGGATAAGTTCATCTATCATAGGGATGCATGAACCATCTGGAGGCGCTCAATACACGTCAAACACTCTTCTAGAAAGCTCTAGAAGTGACCACAAGTAACTTTTTTAAGATGAAACTCGCGCCTTTTGACCTTTACAGGGGTACGCACCCATCCCTTGGCTTACAAAGCGTACAAGTACGCAGGTACAATGAGCTTGGGATGCGTACACGCAGGCAAGGTAGAGAGAACCTGCGTACCCAGAGATAAACATGTTTTTTAATGACTTTCTCTCTTTTTTGAATTTTGACATGGAGAGCAGAGGTATAAGGCTTGACAAGGAGGATAATATGACTATTGATGGAGCCATATTAAATGTAGATAGTCATGGTGAAAAATTTCAGTGTAACACATACCTTTATCATGAAGTATTCGAAGGCCCTTCTCTTCAATATGTTCAAGCCTTTGATGGCATAGCATGGTCTTTTATCCAGAGACCAGTAGATTTTCTGCTCAACTTTTAGGAACCACAGAACTATTGCACCCATCAACAATAGTGCTACCTTGTAGCTTGTATAGAGTTCCAATCCGAACTGCCTGCATCAATACCAATGATCCCTGTAACATCTTTCAGGTATCCTTCTTGAACACTATTTTTACACGTGCATCATCTAGCTTGCTTGCAGAAATCAGATTTCTGGCCAATGCAGGAATATGTAGAACACCCGAAAGTGTTATAATCCTTTCACATTGCAAATTGAACTTAATCTTTCCACGACCAATGATTTTAGTCTTCCTGTCATCACCCAAGAAGACATCACCACCATCATATTTCTCATACTTACAGAACCACTCTCTATGGGAAGTGAAGTGAAAGGATGCACCTGAGTTAGTCAACCATGCCTCATGATCTACATGTGTACTTGAAGAAGCCAAGTGCACATCCACACCTTCACCTGAGGTGTTTTTCACCTCTATAGAAGGAGCATCATCATATCCCTTTCCTTTTTCAAGAGCTTTAGATTTAAATCCCTTTTGTAGTGCCCTTCCTTTTCGCATTTCCAGCACACCTTTACAAGTTTTACTAGAGATTTAGATCTCCCTCTACATTATATCTCCCACTCGATGACTTATTTATTTTTCTATTCTAGGGCCATCCTCATATAGACAAGGCATCACTATTTTGGCTCTCCATATTTTTCCATCTCATCTCCTCTGTCAACAAGGATGAGACTATTTCATCAAACTGCAAGGCAGTTGCATTGTTGCCTATTTCAATAAGTAGACTATCTCACGAATATGGTACAGAACAAAACAAACTAATGCACTTATCTTCATCTGAAATTTTAATATCAACAGACAATAACTGACTTACCACAGTATTAAATTTGTTCAGATGCTCTGTCACCGAGTCTCCATCTTTCATCCTCAGGTTAGATAGCTTTTTCTATAGGAACAATTTATTCACTAGACACTTAGATTGGTACAATGTCCCTAATGTGTCCCACAAATCCTTCATCGTAGCTTCCCCTGATACATTCAACAATACTAAATCTGAGACGCATAATCGTATTGTGCTCTTTGCCTTCCCATCCAACTTCTTACATTCTTCTTCGGACACTCTTGTTGGTTTAGTACCTAGATCTACCACGATCCACTAATCTTTATGCAGCAACAGATCCTCCATCTTGAGTTTCCACAATTCAAAACTCTGACCATTAAATTTCTCGATCTCTATCTTACCACTGCTTGCCATCTTTTTTTCACCACCAAAATAGATTCTGTGGATCTTCCACTGAGCACGGTCTACCACAGGCCCGAGCAAAACCCCTCAGCAACAAAGGTGTCCCCTGAAGCCAAAACAACTCTCATCCCAAATATTTGTTTCAACCTCGTACATAAGTTACCTGCATACGAACTCTAAAACACAGAAAATAAACAATGGGAGATCATAACACATAAAACACATATACACAAATATTTTCCCCTGGATCCCAAACTTGGGATTACCAGCTTGATTTTTCATTATGTTCCTTTCAATGCTACAATGCATATATATACATGATGAAGCATCCAATACCATGCATAGAAAACCATCACGCCCAAAACCATGTACGGAAACCATGCACAAAACCTAATATAATACATCCCAACAATTCTTCTTTACCAAAGCTCAATAAGGATGATATGAGATTAATCTTAGATATTGAAGAATTGACAAGGGATCTCCTTTCTAATGGAGAAAAATACTTCAAAAAATGAAACTTGTTGGACTAGAAAAGAATAACAAAGCCAAAATAGGATGGAGGATGGAGGATTAGGAGATTGACCTTAGTAAATAGAGCCTTAACAATCAAGCTATTCTAGAGGGAATTCAGAAAGAATTTCTTAAGGCTAGGAGACATCCAAAGAAATTATTAGTCTTAGGTAGTATAGAAAAAAACATAGATGGTATCTTTGTGACAACAAAACTGGTCTAGAAAAATCAATCAAAACAAAAAACACTATGAAGTGATCTATTAAGAGAAAATATTTGGATGTGAACAATATAGAAGACCAATATTGAACACGAGGTGATAAAAGGGAGGAATAGAAAGGTCAATAGTCTTATCTGTATTACAAGTTGATGAAGTATGGTAAAAACATGTAAAAGGAGTATGTGTACTGCCTAAGCTTACCTTAACTATAAGACTAATTAAGTCAGATTCATTTGTCAATCACGAAGCATGGGTAGAAGCACGTGGTATTTCCTCTTGAGGTAACTTCTGTATTTTTTCTTCATGATTTCTTTTCCCTTAGCTTCATAAATTCTTATATGTCTAATAGATTCATCTCGCAGTTTTCCTTCGGGCTGTTCTTAGATTCATTCAAACTAGTCTTCGATGCTATGAAGGTTTTAATGCTCGAACTCATCAAGATCAATGCTCAGTGCTGAAAGATGAGCCATTACATGTATAAACAAATGTGGTCTGGTGGCATGTTAGTGGCATGCCCCATAAGTCACAAGACATATATCTTGAAGAGGCATATAATACATATGTAAGAATGGATATATCCAAACCGCAAACCAAACATTTCATTCCAGGGAACTAATGTTGGAATTAGTTTACACTGGCGAAATATACGAATGAAAAAATCCACATAATATATGGTCCACCTCGGGAAGAGGCCAAATAGGACTATGAAATGGTATGAAGTGGAAAAACTATGACCATAGGACAAAACTATGATAAAAACTATGCTCAGTACATTGTGGTAGGGAGTAATAATCAGCTTAAAATAATGTTAAGGCCACCACCTTGATTACTATAGTCCCAATCATGCTTTTGACAGGCACATATGAATACAATTAGAAGAATTATCTTTAGTTTTGTTTGAAGCTTATTTATATATATGACTTTACTTGTGTCATTAATGAATTGCATCATGTACACATCAAAGGGTATTTCTTAAACTATACCTCAACAAGCACAAAAAGTTGATTTGTGTATATATATATCTATCTATATATATATATTATATATATATATATATAATATATATATATATTATATATCTATATATATATCCTACTACTTTGTATTGTTAAATCACATGAGCCAAGGAATAAGGATAAGTCAAAGTTAAAATTAGTTAGTTTTTATTTTTATTTTTAACCTATATTGTTGCTCTTATACTCTTAAAATAGAGTTTTTACAAGAATCCAAACACAACTATCATTGATAAGGTCAAAATGAATATTATAATATCGATCAACAAAAAAAATTCATTGACTTGGATCCTAGTATTCATTTAGTGGATAATGATGGCCATTCTTGTAGGTTTTAACCTCGTACAGAAACTACCTGCATATGAATTCTAAAACACAAAAAATAAACAATGTGAGAGCATAACACATAAAACACAAATATACATATATTTTTCCTTGGATCTCAAAACTGGGACTACCAGGTTGATTTTTCATTATGTTCCTTTCAATGTTACAATACATATATATACATACTGAAGCATTCAATACAATGGACCCAAAACCATCAGGCCTAAAGCCATGTGCGAAAACCATGCACAAAATCATAGGTAGGTCTACTAAACACCCCCCTCAAACCCCCTATGACCCCCCCACTACACAATCAGTGCAACGAAGGGGGGGCTCTGGCCCCCCTCTAACCCCCCGGTTGACTAGGCTAGCTCGTCGTGGAAAGAATATAACACAACCCAACATTCTCCCACTTGTTGTTTTCTTTCCACAGGGGCCACAAGATAGCTTAGTCATTTATCCAGCCTTGCAATGCCCATTGTTTCTCTACACCAAGAAAACTTATCAGAGCTCACACATTTTGTCAATGCATCTATAGTATTCTTCAAAGTGTCTACCTTTACCAGCAACACCTTTTTGTCTTCTATCATATCCCTCACAAAGTGATACTGAACATCAATGTGCTTTGTATTTAAATGGTAAAAAAGGTTCTTTGCCAAGAAAATTTCACTTTGGCTATCACATTCTATCCTTATAGATCCCTCTACTAACCCCATACTTAAACACAATCCCTGCAAACAAACTCCTTCCTTGCTTGTATGAGTGGCTGCCATGTTTCTGCCTCTGTAGTTGATATTGCCACTACAGATTGTTTCTTACTCATTGTTATACGGGAATAGTGTCCACACGGATGCTGTTATTCCCACTAAGATGGGTGGCTATCTTAGAAATAAACAATCAAATTCTACTATTGATTCCTTTTATGAAAATAGATGAGAGGAGAACCAAGAGGGCCAACCTGAGTCTTGCGCTCGATTTCCTCTCCTTCTTGATAGAGTTTTGCCGCTTTCTCTTTGTTTGCTCAGCTGCAAAAGGACCTGTAGAATCACAACAACATACTACTATGCAAGAAACAAGTATCTAAGTTCATAAATAATGCAGGATCATATGTGCATTAACCATATACAAGCATATATAAACAAGTACACAAGAATATGGAAGGAAACGAGAATAGATTTATTCAGATGAAAAGTAGCAAGAAGATTACAACCATGTGCTCTGACCCAACATCATCCTCTAGCCAAGAAGCCCTTCTTCAACTCAAGCAAAGCTAGATCACCCAACACTGTGAATGTACACCAGAATACCAACAACAATTCTCTATAAGTTACAAAATTCCCGCCCTCGGATCTCTGTGATGAGGGATCCATATACAGATGATTACAGAGAGGTCAGTCATCTTTTGGGATCTTGATTAGTGTCTTCTCTCTGATATTTCTTGCTTTCACTTGGAGAATGATGATCTCTTACTCATCCCTGGTCGAAAATGGAGTGGCAAGTGTTAAAGGGGAAGCTTCTAGAAGATTCTATGATCTTCCACCTCGCATTTTTGTCCCTGCCATTTGTCCATTCTCGACCATCGCACCCTACAGAGGGACAAAACAGTATGCATCGTACCCTATACATTGGGAAGGTGATATGCATCACACCCTCTGCATTGAGCTTTCAGTATGGTCGAGTTTTGACCATCTATGAGCAGTTTTCATTGGAGAACTTCTGAGAGATGATGTAATCAGTTGACCTTGTTCCTTTAGGCAGTGAAGCAACACTTTTACGGAAATAGGAGCCCTCAGTTTATGGAAATTTGTGGTTGGGGTTGAAGTGCGCAAAAATGTCTATAACAGTTTCCCCCTAAAGCATGAGGCCGTTAATCTTTTTTGATGTCGGGTGAAATGCTTTACTATGAGGATCCGAAGTTTTTCCGACCTGGGAGGCGACCTGTAATAAGATACAATACAATACATTATTTTGACAAGATTTTTCATGATCTAGCTGAGGTGGGAATTCCCATGCTCATCTTTATAAATTCATTTTTCATGTACATAGCACAGATGATCATCTGTATGACAGACTGATGATATGGACACATCATCCTTTGATTTGGATGATCATCTATTCGGCAATGATGTACATTTGATGTATTTATATTCCTGAATATATCATAGCCCGGATGGATGAAACTAGATCCGGGGTCTTCAAAACTCGTTCGATCTTCACTTGGAGTACAAGTCAATCCATGTGAAAAATGTTCTGGAGTCAAACATGGAAGGACATCGCCTGATTACCAACCAATGATGTAAGCTGTTAACAGGCGTGAGAGGAATTACCAATAATGACAATGACCCTCAAGGTACTATAGTACAATTTACATTGTGTGAAAAGGGAGTTGGCATCGAACACCACGTAAAATCTCTCGGTCGAAGGCCATTGATGTAAACTTGTCGCCGAAAGTGAGAAACTTGCCATTGAGGCATGCAAGCTTCAAAGTACTGAAAGGGGTTGTTCCTAAGTTCAAATTCTTGGATAAATGAGCTGATGGTCGACAAGAAGTGACCCGTCGCAGGAGGGGCCTTAATGAATCCCACATAAATGACACGGAACGAAGCAAATGATTTTGGAGGCGAAAACAAACTGATGATATAGGGTTCAGGGTGGCGGTCATGAAGGAATGAATCATGAATGTATTACAGTGGGCGAGACACAGGTGAATTGTCTGAATGACTTCTCTTGAACATATCGGCAACACTGATGATGGATTGGTAGCGTTAACCCCAAATATGGATGGCGTGATGGGACAATGGTGAAGACCAGTGAACGGAACAACCCAACCCGGCATGGATGCGGAAGGAAAGTGTCATGTTCAAGAGCGACTTGCTACCAATAACGTTTCTTCTTGTTTTCTTCCCAATTTTCCCCAGTCATTACTGACCAATACCTATTTATTTTTGTCAAGCTTGAGGAGGATAACATATGCTTGTTCTATAATCTGCCCTTCGAGCAAACCTGTTGCTATATTTTAGCGAGCCTAGCGAAAGTGAAACTTGTTCTCGTCCTGTTGGATGAGTTTGTCGCTCTTTAGTTTTAATGAGTTTAACGACAAAGATAACTCGATCTCTTTCAATTTTAGATAGTCTGAAAGAAACAGAAAGAAGACTCTGAAGATTCTTTTTCGTTGTATAATCCCTTAATTCCGAAAAAGCATAAAATATTACAAAAGGGACGAATTTTCGATAGTTTTAATGAGCCGAACAAGACAAGCGCTCCATCTTTTTGTGTAATAATCCCTCAGGTCGCAAAAGATTAAAATCTAGAGGAGATATAGCACTTCCGATGCCTTTTAATGAGCCACATAGGCCAATCGCTCGACAATCTTTTCATATTTTACGAGTCAAGTGAAAAGAGCTTAAAGAAGACTCGTTTTCGAGGAACGAGTGATAATTTCATGTAGTAGCTGATTCCAGGTAGTATTTGGAATTTTCCAATCACGACAGTGTTACAAGGATGGCTAGCAAAATCACTCTTCACAGATGTTCCTCGAAGGGGTAAACAATCATATGGGGGTGAATGATTGGCTAAAAACATAGTGGAGGTGATGGCGAGAACATGACCAAGGCTCAAAAGTTGGCAATAAGGAATTCGCAATGGTTATTTACTTGTTCATTTTTTAATGAGCTTAAACGCAGGGAGAAACACTTGCTCATGAATTATGTTTATTTTTTAACGAGCTTGAATTATGCGCTAAAACTGCTCGTGGAGAGTTTATTTTTTAACAAGCTTGAAATCTGCGACAACATTGCTCGCGATAAGTTTGCATGCCCCCAGCATAATAACGCAAATCGAGGTGCATGCCCCCCACGCTTCATTGCAATCAAATAAGTGGTTGGAATGAAGTTTTACCTTTGATATCTTTGAAAGACTCGATTTGGAAAGGGAGTTGTTTCATTTTTTAATGAGGTTGACACAGTAAAAGAACTATCCTTATGGCGACCTTTGATCACAACTCATAAGGGGTTATGAAGGAAAGATCTAGTTCCAATGCCCCCAGTACATAATGTACATCTGAATTGATCACCAGATGATGTAGCTATGGTAGGGCTTAGAGGCAATGCCTCGCGATGATCCACACTATCAAAATGTTCTGATTTCTTCTTCATTTTTGTTGATGTAGAAGATCTCATGGGACAGGTTTCCACTGTGGCCACTTCTGCCAGCTTACTCGGAGGCAGAAGGGAAAAATTCCCCATTAAGGAAGGGTCTTTTAGGAGACCTACTCCAATATTTTGAAGCGACTGAGAGCTTCCGTGGATCATCAAAATGCTTCCCGTAACTTGTGAACTGTTGGGGAGAAATGTTTGTTGGTCGACGATTGTGATTCCTCCTTGGAAGGGAAATGCAATCTTTTTGAAGTATGTCGACACAATGGCAGCCATAGCATATATCCAGGGTCTTCCCAGTAGGATGTTGTAATGGAGGTTTCCGTCGATAAATTCAACATCAATTTCTACTGTTTTGCCCCCCAGTTTGACTTGCAAGTTACTTAGTATCCCATACGGGGTGTATGTTCATCCATCAAATGCTTTTAATGTCGTTGATGATTGCGACAAAGATGGACACCCCAGAGTTTTCCAGCAACTCATCGACATGATACATGTTGATGCCCCATCATCAATAATTGTTCTATGAATAGTTTTGTTGAGGTCTTTCACTTGAATGAGGAAAGTTGGTTGAGCTGGTAACTGAGGGTCGTATCCTTTATGATTAAAATATACAAGATTGGAATCCGTTGGGTCAATCCCACTTATTGCTGATAATAAAGCCTGCTTTTGGGAGGGGCAATATTGCAGTACCTCAAGAGTCAACATTGCGGATGGCGATTGAGCTAAATCCTCCACTATATTATAGCGTTATGCTGCTCGGGCACAAGGATTAAACGTTGATTTGTGTACTACTCCCTTTGGCGGTTTTATTGTTAATTCAGGAATGATGGGTGGCATGACTTCTGTTCAAGTCGTTGTTGAACTACTGGGTTGATCATTATCCTTGTTTTTCAACATCTATGGATTCCTGTAATCTTTACTCCTTGTCATTATTAGAGCATCATTCAATTGCTTCAAGACTGACAACATTAGCACTTGGGATGGGGAAGCATTTTCGTTAGCAACCAGATTCATTCCTGGGTTTGGAAATGGATCCGTCAGTATAACCGAGGTTTTTTAACTTTTGAAGAATTTTCTAAGTTCTTCTTTATATGGACACTCTTTGGTGCAGTGGTCCTCGTCACGTATACTACACAGATATTTGGGTTTCGCATTCCCAGAAGGGTTCGCAGAAGATTTTCTAGGAGATGAGTCTCCCTAGTTTTTCTTCTTCCTTTGTTTTTTCTTCTTACCTCCTGGTTGATTGGTTTCTTTGCCTTTGTCTGTTAACACGGCATTTACTTCCGAGGCTAGAAGTTCCTCATTTGCATCTTGATTCGAAACCGTTCAGGCCTTTTTCGATGTGGCCTTTGCTGTTTTAGTGCTTGTCGTACCTATCACACCATCACTGGCATGAGAGTCTTTGTTTGATTTAGGAGGCAGAGGAATGTCGAATTCTGGTCTAGGAGCGTCAGGGATTTTATCGTAGAGCGTGCTAGACTAAGTATAGATCAAGTCTAGATATTGTGCACGAGAAATAACTTGCTCTTTAGTGATGACTCCCCCCTTTTCCACTCTTCTATAATACCAAGTAACAGTGACTTAATAAACCATTCAGCCAATAGATGATCAGGAACATATGTTTTTACCATTCTAGGACGATGCCGCCACTAATGAATATGATCGGATATGTGAGTGGCTATCGTTTGTTTGAAATTGGTAAGCAGCTCAATTCCTATTTCGTACCTGATAGGTAACTGAAAATGGGTTAAAAAGGTTGTGGCTAGGGTACTGAAGTTATGAAACGAAGCTCTAGGTAGTTCGATATACCACTTTGTTGCTGGACCAGTTAATGTGCGCTGAAAGAGGCGAAGTCGAATTGAATCATCATTGAGAGTGTTTGATGAACACCACAGATGAAATCTCATCACATGATTCGACGGGTCTTCACCCGGATTTCCATTAAATCTAGGAATATCTGACATAAGTTTATGTGGAATCGCCGGCCACCAAGGGGCATAAGCAATTGGATCATTCGTCAACCAGTTTAGATCTGGTAATTCTAGAGTTGCTACAAAGGGCAACTATTGATTTAGGCTTGGTTGAGCATACCCAGGATAAGACGAAATTGTTCAAGCAATCGGTCTTTGCATACCAGCATAATGCATTTGATGTTGGTAACTTTAGTAAGGTTGATGGGCATAACCATTATGATATGGTTGATACTGCTGCAAATTACTTGCAAAGACTTGTTGCTCATATCCTTGGTAAGCTTGCTGGAATTGCGGTTGTTGGTATTGCACCACCCATGGTTGTGAAGCCATGGACTATTGTCCAACACTGAATTTTTGACCAAGATGGGGATTGGTGTTCCCCATTTGAACCTGTTCCATCCCACTAGTGGGTGATTGTGGTTGTGTCGGAGGTACATGAGATTGTTGTATTGCAACCTGCGAAACTTGAGGTTGGCATACAACTAGTGACGCTTGTACTTGTGATACTGCCACAATAGTCGGCGTAGTGGGAATGTTTGTCATGGGTGAACTTTGTTGTATTGAGCATACAACTCTTGGTTTTTGAGACAGGATTGGTACCCAACCGCTAGTTGTGATTCCAGCATAACCCAAATTTTGTTGCGAACTCACGCATGGTTGTCCTTCTGGGGAAGACAATGAAAGGGCATACGGCCCTCCATATGGTGGTAATCTACTGCTCAAAGGAATAATTTGCCTTTGGGGACCAGTTTTCCCAAATTGACCTTGCGATGGATCAATTTGTCAAGACTCAACGTAAGAGATTCCAGATACAATTCTGGACGAAGAAACACGAACAGTCCATACTGTCGTAATAGTCCCAGGATGGACTCCATCCAGCGTGAAAACTGGTTGGGACAGATGGCACGTCAGTGAACATTTTCGAAATAGCAGAAAGAGCTTCCGCGGTTGTTGTGTCGGGTGACACAATCCTTGATGTTGATGGTTATTCAGACATATTAAGTCTATCCAAAATATTCCTCACCGATTCTTCAAGAACTTCCGAGGGTGGGTGAATATTCTCTGATGAAGAAGGATATAGGGTGATCCCAGCTCCAAGTTGTGTTGGAGTGCTAGATGGAGGATCTTCCACAATCTCTTCTATGGCAATCAATCCAGTAGGAAGAGGCAGACCGTCAGGCCCGTAAAATATTTATGGTGCCAAAGAAGATGTAAGTTTTGCAGCAACAGACGGTTGGGGAGTAACACCTTCTGAATCGGCTGTAGACGGAACCGGTTCAGCAATATAAGTGTTAACCGTCACACTAGGATCAATTGTAATGTCCTTTTCCTATTACGGAATTTATTCCGTAGAGGCAGGGATTCCAGAAATGTTCAAAGCAACCGGAGTCTCTGAGGATGTTGGAGTGCTTGCTCCAACCAACCTAGGGGACTTAGATCTGGTTAAATGAGTTCGCTTTTTCCGGAATGGCTTCGCTTCCAGAGTCAACGATGGTTGACTCGTAAGTCTCTATGAACGACGAGGTTTTGATTGACTTTCTTCCACGATTGCAGATTACTTGATCAACTCAAAATAAAGGGAAAAATGTTTTTCGAATTAAATGAATTTTAGATGCTTTGACACAACTTTTTTTTTTCAATTTTAAAGAGTCGAGAAAAAACAAAAGATGACTCTAGTCGCCTTCAATTTTTATTGAGCTTGAAGTGACAAGAACTCAGAGGATGTTTTCCTTTAAGGAGTCTGAAAAGGAGCAAAATGGACTTCTCTGGAGATCTAGGTAGAGAGGATTACCAAACCAATCGTAAAACTGCAGAATACTTTTTACGGTATGGCAGTCAGTCTTCCCAAATGCTATGTTCAGTGCATTACTATTGATAGGGCGACAGACACAACTTCCTAAGGATAAAAAATGCAGCCTATTGTGGTCTCCCAATATATACGCGACGGTACGTGGGAGCACAAGTCCGTACTGGCAGTTGCCATCTCAGAATGTAGGAATCACCCAACCAGCACTGAAAGCAACAGTTACCAGGCTTTACAACATCGGAATACGTCTCTAGCCTAGACCTCTAGTTGTTGTGCGTTAAGTTCCAAAGCATTGTTAGATTCATTGGATTTTTTTAAGTTGATCTTGCTTAACAGTTTTCCTTTCAGGTTCACCACATGATGTATGTATAATTCCTAAATGTAGTCTAAGATGATAAACATAAGTTTTATCTTCTTTCAGCAATGAAAATCCTAGATACTAAAGGGAATAAAGTCAAGCATCTTTGCTTCACAAAGCATAGAGCACACGCTAATATGCACAGTCCTAAATCAAGCCAAGCATTCAAAATGCAAATGCACATGCATGTATTTGTTTTTCAGCTTCCTTAATGTGTGAATGAAGTTAAGAATGCTATGTGCAAAACTAAATTACTTTTAAAGTGACTGTACTCAACAAAATTCTTTTTCAAAATGAAGTGAAAGCAAGAGAGACACTTTGCGATTTTGAAATGGAAATTGCTTTTCGACACTCTAAAACTAGTAATTCAAATCTTATGCAACAGTAACTGTATAATCAACTATCTAAAACAATGGAATTGCTTTCTAAAACTAAGAACGACAGCTACGACACTTTCAGATCTAGAGACGACAGTTCGACTATGCTACTTTTTGCAAAAGAGAATTAAAATGACGCACAATACATAAAAAACGTTTATAGTTCTTTTCACTAAGGAGGCGGAATAATGAAAGAGAAGGGGGTATTCACAGAAGTACATTGATTACAGACAGCAAAAAAATCTTGAATAAGACTGAAAACAGTGAGAAAAATCCATAGTCGGAGGGTAAAATCAATCCTCCCTAACCATCGCATCTATTACATAGTGAACTCAATATGCAATGCACCTACTCCATTCGGGAAGTGCAATACATACAGGCTTCCTTGAAGGCAGGGTGCGAGATTTTGAACGAGATTTCACTCACAGTTTGCAGTTTAGTTCATGTGTTTAAGCTGAATAAGTACAGATCAATGTATGTAAAACACAGGGGTGATCTAAGAGGTTACTAGAGCCACCACTTTGGGCAATTAGATTGATTGCAGATCTATTGTTTAATTCATAAACAAAACATGGAGATTGACTGAAGTAGCATTGATCTACTTTGCATTTGTATGAAAAATGCAGTTCGAAGGCTAGCTGACTTGACTTCAGGCTCCGTCTGTATGTTTATAAAAGAAACAAGGATAGATAGGCTAACAAGTAATCTAGTCGCTCCCCAGTGGAGTTTCCATTTTGCTATACGGGAATAGTGTCCACACGGATGCTATTATTCCCACTAAGATGGGTGGCTATCTTAGAAACAAACAATCAAAGTCTACTATTGATTCCTTTTATGAAAATAGATGAGAGGAGAACCAAGAGGGCCAACCTGAGTCTTGCCCTCGATTTCCTCTCTTTCTTGATAGAGTTTTTCCACTTGCTCTTTATCTGCTCAACTTCAAAAGGACCTGTAGAATCATAGCAACATACTACTATGCAAGAAACAAGGATCTAAGTTAATAAATAATGCAGGATCAGATGTGCATTAACCATATACAAGCATATATAAACAAGTACACAAGAATATGGAAGGAAACAAGAATAGATTTATTCAGATAAAAAGTAGCAAGAGGATTACAACCATGAGCAGCTCTGACCTAGCATCATCCTCCAGCTAAGAATCCCTTCTTCACCTCAAGCAAAGAAAAATCACCCAATACTGTGAATGTACACCAGAATACCAATAGCACTTATCTATAAGTTACAAAATTCCAGCCTCTGGATCTCTGTGATGAGGGATCCATATATAGATGATTACAGAGAGGTGAGTCATCTTATGAGATCTTGATTAGTGTCTTCTCTTTGATAGTTCCTGCTTCCACTTGGAGAATGAAGATCTCTTACTCATCCCTGGTCGAAAATGGAGTGGCAAGTGTCAGAGGGGAAGAATCTGGAAGATTCCATGATCTTCCACCTCGCATTTTTTTCCCTGCCATTTGTCCATTCCTGACCATCGCACCCTATAGAGGAGCCAAACAGTATGCATCGCACCCTGTACATTGGGAAGGTGATATGCATCGCACCCTCTGCATGGAGCTTTCAGTATGGTCAAGTTTTGAGCATTTATGAGCAGTTTTCAGTGGAGAACTTCAGGGAGATGATGTAATCAGTTGACCTTGTTCCTTTAGGCAGTGAAGCAACACTTTTAGGGACTTAAGAGCCCTCCATTTATGGACATTTGTGATTGGGGTTGAAGTGCCCAAAAATGTCTGTAACTGAAATGAAAACCCTAGCAAACCCTAGTTTTACCGACTAACCCTACTGGTGCAAGAAAAAAGATGAAAGTTGCAGAAATGGATGCCACTGGATCTTGGAAAGGTAAAATTCATGTGACTAAGCTACTTCTGAAGGAAAATATGGAAAAAACATATTTTTGCATTTTTGATTAATTTTGCAGAATTATTATGCATGTGCTTTAATGATTTTTTACTGTGCAGAGGTTGATTGGTGAAAGGAAATGGAGTGGGTTCTTGCAGGAGGTTGGGAAGGTGAGAAGATAGCCTAAGGGGTACCTAGCACCCTTCCAGAGAGTTTCACAGTGATCAGATCTCGAAAAACTACCCACGTAAAATTCTACAGGAAGTCTGCAGGCGTTCTACAGGATGTGTTACACAGTAATTTGTCACCGTCCCTGTTACCCCTTCTTCCGCACATTGGAGGACTCGTTCCGAGACCTGTGAGAAGTGACATGACCTAGAAACACTTGCATTGTATTCCTCTAGACATGAACTTCATATGCCCTGAAGACACGTTCTGCAAAATACCCATAAAAATATCCGTTTTTCCATTGGCGCGGTTTCACTGTGTATCACTAGCACCAATGGGGGAAATCCTCCAAAGAGGGCGTGCCAGCTGGCGCTCTGTCTTAGAGTCGCACTCACGCCAGCCCAGTTAGGTAAAGTTTTTAACAAACAAACTTATGAAGGTTCTTCCTAACCCACTCATGAACTGAATCTATAATGAGTTGGGTTAGTTTGGCTTCGGATCTCCATAGGAGGGAAGTAGTTCTCCACCTCTCATGGAAGCTTCTTACTGATAAAGCCAACCCCATGAATATTGTGGAAAATCCTAACTCCTTCTCCTCTATCTATAAAAGCTTGTCCTTTTGCCTTTGACAAGCTAGTTCCAAATTCTAAGTCCCAAAGTCTGAGAATTACTAAGCTCATGCTACAAGAATCCTTCTTCATTCCCATAAGGCTAAATCTAAAGTGAGGAGATTCTTGTCCAAGTAACCAAGGAGAGAGAGGCTTGTTTCCCCATTCCCAACAAGCTTTACAAGGCATGTGCTGCTGATCACCCAGCCAAAGGAGGATTTGACTTCAGAAATATGGTTGTGTTCTTCTTTGTTTATCAATAATAGACGACTATCATTATGGTTCCACTCTTATTGTCTTTTGTAATGATGATTGAGTTATATCCTTTCTGACTGATATATAGTTGCATCTATTGGATTTTATGCTTGTATCTGTGTCGTTCTTTGCATGTGCAGGTGTCCATTTACGAGGATCGTGGGTATCGTAACCAGCCGGAGCAAAGGAATGGGAGCGGCGACTCTTCTACAAGTACTAGCGTTGGATTCCAGGTAGGCCCTCATCATCGGTCCTTAATTTGCAATTAGCAACCTGTGCATTAGCATTATCCGATTGTTGTTAGACCCCATTTGGGCTAGTAGGGATCAAATCTCCATAGGAGGGAAGTAGTTCTCCACCTCTCATGGAAGCTTCTTAGTGATAAAGCCAACCCCATGAATATTGTGGAAAATCCTAACTCCTTCTCCTCTATCTATAAAAGCTTGTCTTTTTGCCTTTGATAAGCTAGTTCCAAATTATAAGTCCCAAAGTCTGAGAATTGCTAAGCTCATGCTACAAGAAGCCTTCTTCATTCCCATAAGGCTAAATCTAAAGTGAGGAGACTCTTGTCCAAGTAACCAAGGAGAGAGAGGCTTGCTTCCCCATTCCCAAGAATCTTTGCAAGGCATGTGTTGTTGATCACCCAGACAAAGGAGGATTTGACGTCAGAAATATGGTTGTATTCTTCTTTGTTTATCAATAATAGACAACTATCATTATGGTTCCACTCTTATAGTCTTTTATAATGATGATTGAGTTATATCCTTTCTGACTGATATATAGTTGCATCTATTGGATTTTATGCTTGTATTTGTGTCGTTCTTTGCATGTGCAGGTGTCCATTCACGAGGATCGTGGGGATCGTGACCAGCCAGAGCAAAGGAACGGGAGTGACGACTCTTCTACAAGTACTAGCGTTGGATTCCAGGTAGGCCCTCATCATCGGTCTTTAATTTGCAACTAGGAACCTGCGTGTTAGCGTTGTTCAATTATTGCTAGACCCCATTTGGGCTAGTAAGGATCAAATCTCCATAAGAGGGAAGTAGTTCTCCACCTCTCATGGAAGCTTCTTAGTGATAAAGCCAACCCCATGAATATTGTGGAAAATCCTAAATCCTTCTCCTCTATCTATAAAAGCTTTTCCTTTTGCCTTTGACAAGCTAGTTCCAAATTCTAAGTCCCAAAGTCTGAGAATTGCTAAGCTCATGCTACAAGAAGCCTTCTTCATTCCCATAAGGCTAAATATAAAGTGAGGAGATTCTTGTCCAAGTAACCAAGGAGAGAGAGGCTTGCTTCCCCATTCCCAACAAGCTTTGCAAGGCATGTGTTGTTGATCACCCAGCCAAAGGAGGATTTGACGTCAGAACTATGGTTGTATTCTTCTATGTTTATCAATAATAGACGACTATCATTATGGTTCCACTCTTATAGTCTTTTGTAATGATGATTGAGTTATATCCTTTCTGACTGATATAGAGTTGCATCTATTGGATTTTATGCTTGTATTTGTGTCATTCTTTGCATGTGAAGGTTTCCATTCATGAGGATCGTGGGGATCGTGACCAGCCAGAGCAAAGGAACGGGAGCGACGACTCTTCTACAAGTACTAGCGTTGGATTCCAGGTAGGCCCTCATCATCGGTCTTTAATTTGCAATTAGGAACCTGCATGTTAGCGTTGTTTGATTGTTGCTAGACCCCATTTGGGCTAGTAGGGATCGCCTCTGTCCGCAGAGGGGATTTACCTCCACAACAGGATGTTCTATAGGAAGTTCTGTAGGAAGAGCCGAAAGAGGATTTTAGAGGGTTGATGGTGGAAAAAACGGTGGGAAAGTGGAAATGGAGGATGGATGAGGATGTGAAAGGGTCTAGGACCTAGTGAATGAAGCTAAGGAATGATGAAGGTGGTTGGATTTGTTCAAGGATGGAGGGAGCAATGCTGCACAAGAATGTAGAAATTAGGGCAAATTGGAAAAGTGTGGCAAATGAAGGGAAGGACTCCTGTATTAGGAGTTGAAGTAGGTTGTATGATGGAGGAAGGATAGGTAGGGATGTATTATAGGTGCTCTGCACACTATTTTCCACAATTGATCCAACAAAGACTAGAAAAACCGTAGATCTACTTATTTTGACCTAATCCGACCTAAAAACCATAGACATGATGAACAAAATTTTATAGACAGGAAATAATGCAAGATAACTATGGAAACTAAGAGAGAATAGATCTAAAAATGCAAGTACAATTGGTATCAACTTTTCCAACTAAAGATCTAACACTAGAAATTGCATGGAAAGGAAAAAACAATGTTTTTGTGGCAGCAAGTATGCCTTGGTCTTAGCTCATGGTCCCAAGGAGGGAGAGATAAGATCAAGGATTGCTTAGTGGTATTTTTGTAGATATTTTATGTTACCAAACTGTGAAATCAATATGAAGCATGAAAAGCTATTTTAATCATCAAAAACAACCTAAGTAACAAAGCAAGATCTTAACCTAAATAATAAAAATTATTCTATGAATGCAAGGAAAACACATAAAAGTATACAAAAGAGGTACTGGCACTTGGGTTGGGCCCAACCCCAAGAGCTACAGCCTCCTAAGAAAGCTCAGAACTAGTGCAAAGAGAAATTTATCTCCATTACTCAAAAAATAATCATGTCACAAAACTGTTTACAACAAGAGCTCGAAAATGAGTTGAAATGCAGAGCTGCACTCAAGTGCGAAAAAAAACTATTCAATAGTTAAACTACTAAGGCTTGAAGCCTTCCTACTTATGCACCACGAGGAATCCCAACAGCCCTCCTTAACTTTAGGAGCTTGGCTGCTCAAACTGCAGTTAATAAGCCACTTCACAAAATCTTCTTGGCTGCCCCTTGAAATCATCTTTGGTGGGCTGTTGAACTCCAAGCTGATGGTGGAGAAATCAATGAAGGGTTCATTTAGTGCTAGAGACACCCTTCCTACAATTCCTCAGCCTTGTTCCTTCGTATTTGGTTGTCAACTTACTCATAAGTGACTATTCTCATTCATTCAATTAACATAAATATATTCAATAGAATGCATAGAACTATGAAGAATGGTGGATTAATTGAGAATAATAGGAAAAATGAGCACAATAAGTTACCCATTTTTGGGGCTCATCATCACCCCCCTACTGAATGTGTTGCTCATTCTCTGAGCAACTAATCTAGCTCATCATCTATGATTCCTTTGATTGCTTCTCTGACATCCTAGGCTTCCGAGGTGATGTCTTCTTCTCGGTTATGAAACCCTGCTTTTCTCTCTACCTCCTCCAATTGCTTGTGTTCTTATTCTTCTTTCACCCCTTCCAACAGTCCCAAAAGCAATGGAGGACTAAACTTTATGTCAATCTTGTTGGCCTTCAGATTTTTCATTGATTATTTGTAAAGGGGTACTCTGGCCAAAGCCTCCCGCATCCTCGTTGGGGAGTGGCAGTCTCTTATTTTCAGACTGTGGGACAATGTGTTCCATCTCCTTGTGCAAGCATGAATGCAGTTATCACCCAACAGTCTTTCCATGTCCTCAAAGTGAGCAATGGCCTGAGCTTGTCTTTCAATGTAGTCTAGGAGAACCTGAGGGTTGTTGGCCAGGTGTTGATGGGTATACACTAAAGCTCAGGGATCTTCTGGTTCTACTCTGGTCATGAGTGGTTCACTTAGATCCCTGTCCATAACTTTCCAAATTTTTGCTGCCCTCTTTTCCTTATGGTTTAACCAAGAGGCCATGGCCATTATTTGCACATATTCTAATGCTGCATTGTGGTCCCATAGATTCATGTTTGGAAGTACCAAGTTGTGTAAATAGAATTCTGCTAACTTGGCCTTATCTTCAGTTGAGCTACTGCCACACAAATACATGAACTGATTGTAATTCTAGAATAGAATGGTGCCCCTTTGGGCCAGTGTGTTAATTTGAAATTGCAACCATTGATCTTTAAGATATAATGCATATGACTTAGCAGGTTTCCTACATTCCATCTAGCCATGCAGGCCATGTGGGCTTCTTTCTCTTGCACCTGTTGTTTTAAAGCCTGTATTTCTTTTGCTGCCTATGACTCATTCTCCTGTAGCAGTTTTGTCAGCATCTCAACATCAATTGGCAACTTTTCCTCTCTCTGGTATTCCTTGGTTGTTTCCCTGTCTGTTAGAGGTACTTCTTGTTGCTTCTGCTCTCCCACAATGAACAGCCTATCTTGCTTACGACCTTCCTGTAGCTGCAACTACTTTCTCAATAACTCATTCTTTTCCTATAATTTGGCTTTCTGACTAATTTCCATGTGCCTCACCATGGCCAACTCTTTTCTTGATTCTTTTAGTTGTTCCTCTAGGTGGCCTATGTCTACAACACCCTTGGATTTGGCAATCCTCATCCAAGTGTGAGTCCTAACCCGCTCTTGTTCCAATGCAAATAAAAATGGTATAGCACATTTCTATGTGATGATCTTCCCACCTTCTAACAGATTGTAATATGAGCCCAAGCTAGGCTGAGGGCTTGGCTCTAGTATCTCTTCAGTGTTTTCTTCTCCCTGTGATTGTTTGGCTACCTTCTCCTCCAATTTCTCAGTCTCTTTTAACTTTGAGAGTTTCTTGTAGAGATGTTTCAACTTCATGTAGAGATGTTTTTTAGTCCATCATCCTAATTCTTTCTATCCAGGTGGAGGTTTTTGGGCTTCCTCTTTCATAGGCGATATATATGTTTGAAGGAGACTTTTCTTTCAGTTTAGTGGTTGTGTCCTCAGTGACAGTTGGTTCCTTTGATTGTGGCCGGGGTTTGTCCACTTTGATCCTTGTGTTTCTCCTAGCTTTAAAGTACATGGAGGTTTGCCTCTTTCTCTTTCCTTTTTGTTTTGTAGGTGTGCTTAATGCAGCAAGCATGACTGCTGCCTCCCTTGCCAACATCTTCAGGATTTCTCTTCCGGTTGGTCTTTTTCTTCACTTCCTATAGAAATATCTGTGTCCACTGTTTCTATCTATATGAATAATATCTCAGGGTGTGCCTTTCCCTTTTCCTTCTGGGTGCGTACATTGGTTGTGGCAGCCTTCATTTGGGCTTTCTCAGCCTTTTCCTTTCTAGTCTGTATCCTCTTTTCCCTTATTGTTTTTGTTGTTGTTTCTTTCTCTGTTTTAGGCTCAGCAGTATTGCCAATTTCTTTTTGTTCTTCCTTTGCTTCCTCTGTTTTTCCCTTTGCTTGAATGTCCTATGTTCCCTCATCATTGTTTTTCTCAATTTCTTCAGTGTGCTCCCCCTCCTCACTACTGGATGGGGTGATGTTTTCAGCCAAAGTTCTAATGTCATCACCCCTGGACATGTTTCTGAAGATTTACCAATATATGGGGACATTATAGGTGTGTAAAGCATCTTCCACCAACAGTTTTATGAGCTCATGGTGGGCCAACTGATCTAGGATCCCTTCATTTAACTTTGTACCATATTCAATTAAGGACTAAAGAAGGAAATATGGGATGCTCAGATTCTTGGCGGAGGCAAGTCAATCAGATGCCTTAATTCACATAACAACCTGAAATGATATCCATAGATGATGCTAAACCTCCCTTCACATGTGATGTACTTCATAATTTGATAATTAACTTCACTCCAAAGAGGAGCCAAGCTTGTCCTTCTAACTCCGCTTTTGTCTTCTACAGGATGCTTCTTGGGCAGAATTTTTTTTTCTTAACAACTTGGCCCAAGGATCTCTCTTCTTTGCTCCAAGGGAGCCCCAATTGTAGACCAGTAATTCTACTGATGAGCTCAGGGGTGATTTTTAGGGTCAAACCCCTAAAACTAACTGTGGCATGTGTCTTTGAATGTGGTCTCAGGGACATTAAAAACTCTTCAGTTATCTCCTCATCATGATCCTGAATTTTGTCAAAGAAGGATATCCAACGTGCTCGGGTGAAAAGGTCCACCACCTTAGGGTGCTCATGCAACTTGCTAGAGTCCGAGGGTTCTTTCCTTATGAATCCTCCTGGCATGGTGTTGAGTGCTCTTTTTATGTTTTAGCTAGAAGAGAAAATGCTTAGGAAAACAAACAATCAATCACTGGAACAAAGGATAGCTGAATTTGATTTCTTCTGAACCCGAGAAGGAATTTCTTGTGTGTTCCTTACAATATCAAATAACAATAATTCCCTTTCTTTTAAAACTGTTGTCACCCAGAATTCGACTGTCTTTTTATGAAAAGAAGAATTTTGCTTTTATAGAATAGAGCATAAGGACACAGGTTCTCTTCTGAGCACATAGATAGAGATGTAAATTTAGTTTTTTTTTACACACAGGGTGGCCTCTACTATTATAGGTATCTTCCTTACAGGAGAATTTAAAAATGATGAGGAGATTTCAGAATGCAGAGGAAGAACTGGGTAAACTCAGCGAAATATGCAGGCAAAATTTCACGTTTTTTTCTTAATGCATAGGCAGACTTTTGCTCTCGTTTTTCAAACTGATGCCATTCAATTCACCACCTTGTACAAAAAAATCATGCACAGAGAAGTTTTTTTGAGCCTACCTTGTTTGGAGCTTCAAATTCAATGAAAATTATGGGTTTTCCTTCGACATAGTTCTTCTCTGCCTTTCCTGTAGAAGGCTCTCGGTTCCTGTAGAATGAATCTGTGCTTCCGATAGAGCTCAATGTGCTGGAGATTTTCGAAAACAGACAGAAAAATTGGTGGAGGAGGACTAGTTAACCATTCTGGAAGCCTTGGATACATGCTTTAGTCGAGAACATCGTGAGTGCAGAATGAACAGAGGGTGGTGCATGTTTCGACTGAGCTTCTTTTAACTGTGGCTTGATTCGTGGTGAGGGGATGAGGTGGCCAGACTGGACCGTTGATCTGATGTCATAGCCATAATTTTTTTGTGTGTTTTTGACCACCATCACCTCCTCTGTCCTGTTATCCACCGCCACCACTACCAGTCCCAATGATTTCTACCTGAATGGACACTCCACACATGCTGGCTGCACATCTAATCGACAATTTTGAATGTAACAGGGCTCATTTGGATTCCACGAGGATATGTAACTGGCCAAGGGTTTCCAGTTGACTAGCCACCAATTCCACTCAATTCCAACCATTCCCATAGTCATTCAGCCTTTAAAATATGATTTATGCAATTGAAGAACGAGTTTAGGCACTTACCTGCGTGGTTGCGGCCATGTTATGCAAATTCCGGGCTTTGGAACCCATTCCTTCGTTGGTTGTTGTTGCATGCACACTGCATGCTTGACCTCAGCTACTATTGATGTTCTTACATTCAAGAAGGGCTCCATGCATGTCCCTTCTGCCATACTTTGTTGTCCCTATCTCTAGAGTATGTCTTTCAGAGGGATCAACTGCTACAGGATTCCTATAGGATGTCTTGTAGCTACTTCTCCTCCTGTAATGCAAGCTAAAATGAGCAGGGCTATAATACTAACGAGGGTCTCAGCTAATGAGGAGTCTAGATGGAGGGTAACAGGTATGGTGAGTGGAAAACTACTACTTTATTTTTCATTAAAAAGTTTTTGCTGGCAGTATGAAGAAAACAGGATTTCTGTGTGTGACTGTGCAGGAACATAAAAAATGAGTGCAATGGAGGTGTAGAGAGATAGAAGAAGGGTGAAATATGGCGATGGATGGAAGCAAGGATGTTTACAGACCTCATAGATAGATTCCCAACCTTTGGGTCCTCTTCTGAGATTGATTTTGGCTTGTCTGTAGGTTCTACAGGATCTTCCTATAGAAGACAGAGAACTTCCTATAGAAGACACAGAACTTCCTGTAGAAGATAAAATCTTAGGAAAGGGTAGTGGTCATGTAGGAATGGATGCTTGCAGCCTAGTGCTGGCCTCTGTCTTTATCTTGTGCGATCCTCCTAACCTGCAATGTCCTTCCTACAACCTGCAATTATTCAACAGAAATTAGGTTTATTTTTCTTTTTCTCTTT